>JAQFVV010006249.1:0-220000 GCA_028023455.1 Epiperipatus broadwayi
TATATATATATATTACTGTAGGTTTTAATTACAAAAGTTTTTTTTTTTTTTTTTACTCGTGGTCTACCAGCCATCTACAAGATAGATTTGTTTACAATATTTTAAAATAATCACAGAGAAGATTAACTACATACAACTAATAGTCAGTCACTGGATAGTCTAGAGATTTATTTAGAATAATTAATTTCTAATGTTTAATTTTGCTTTGTATACAAATATTTAATATGACTAATAAATGTTCCTCCCATATTTTTATATTAACTGACATAAATTGATTTATAAATATCTAAAATAACTTTTTGTAGCAATATATATCGTATTCCATAAGTGAGAAAATTCAGTTGTCTTAGCTTCATTTTTAGAATGTTAATGTGTTTGTCTCATCAAAGATGCAAATGTAATATAACTACTAAATATATTTCATAAGTTCTTTTAATTCTATTTTCAGTCTTATAAGACATATCTTCATCTCTGGCATATAATCATTTTTGTGATGAAAGATTATATACTTTGTTTTATAATTATTTAATGATATACTATACTGTGCCTCGACATTTTGCACTGTCTGTATGTCTGTATTTTTTTTTTTTACAAAAAAAAAAACAAATAAAAAAAACAAATACTAAATAAGATTGTCGAAAGAGGGCGCTACTAGGCCAAATGTTTATTTGCACAAAAGATGGGATGATTGTGTTAAGAGGATTGTTAAGTGTTATAGTAGTAAGGAATGGGATAAAAGAATAGCTTTATTAATAAAGAATAGGGAGTTAGAGAGATGGAGAAATAGTATGGAGAGTAAAAAGAGTTTAAATATATATAGAAATAAACAGAATATTAGATGCGAGTTAATATATGATAATAGTAAGGAAAGTAGTTTATTGTTTAAAGCTCGAACGGGATCTTTAGCTACAAGAGGATATACATGTAAATGGAAAAACATGGGTGATTTATTTTGTAAATTATGTAAGGAAGGAATAGAAAATATTAGACATTTGTTAATTGGATGTAAATGCTTGAAAACAGAAAGGGTACATATAATGGAGTTCATCAATAGTAGTAGTCTGTCCAATAGACAGGTCCAGAGAGTAGTCACTACATCAGTTCATCCATTCTTCCATTCCATTCTCTTCCTTGCCCACTTCCTCAATTCCACATAACCCCTTCCATCTCGTATATCATCCAATAATGTCAATCTCTTCCGTCCTTTCTTTTTATTTCCACTCACCATTCCTTCCAAAACATCTTTCATTAAACTATAATCTTTTCTTAGTATATGTCCAATCCAGTTTCTCTTTCTCTTTTTGATACTTTCAATCAATCTTCTTTCCTCATTAACTCTTTTCAAAACTTCTTCATTTGTTATTTTATTCACCCAACTGATTTTTTCCATTTTTCTCCATGTCCACATCTCAAAAGCTTCCAATCGTTTCTTAATTCTATTACTCAATGTCCATGTCTCACAACCATACATTAATACACTCCACACATAACATTTAATTAATCTTTTCCTTAATTCTCTTTCCATAGGTCCACAGAATATCTTCTTTCTTTTACAAACGCCACCTTTGCCAATGCTATTCTTCTTTTAACTTCATCTTCACTTCTTCCATCCTCACTCAACCAACAACCCAAATATCTAAATCCCTTCACCTGCTGCACCATTTCATCATGGATTCCAATTTGCAGTCTTTTTGCATCTCTCCCTATCCATAAACACTTAGTCTTTTCAATATTAATCTTCATTCCATATGCCATACATCCTTCTTCCAATTTATTCAACATATTCTGAAGATCCTTTTCTTCCTCAGCAATAAGAGCCATATCATCTGCAAATCTTATAAATTTTATTACTCTCCCTCCAACATTTGCTCCTCCACAGTCCAAATAATTATCATATCTTCTAAATAAATATTAAACAAAACAGGTGACATACTACATCCTTGCCTAACTCCACTTTCTATATTCACTTCATCAGTCTCATTATATCCAAATCTAACTCTTATTCTTTGCCCATTATACATATTCCATATCAGTCGTCTTTCTTTCCAGAATACTCCTTTATCTCTTAAGATAGACAGCAGTTTATTCCAGCTTACTCTATCAAATGCCTTTTCTAAATCTACAAAACATATACCAATTCCTTTATCTCTTTCAATATATCTTTCTGCAATTGTCCTAACAATACCAATAGCATCTCTTGTGCTTTTCCCTTCCAAAACCAAACTGTTCTTCAGCAATATAATAGTCAACCTTCCCATAAATCCTTTGAGTTAAAATCCTCAATAACACCTTAGAAACATGAGACAATACACTTATTGTCCTATACTCTTCACATTTAACAGCTTTCTTTTTTAGCAATTGGAATCACTATTGTTCTTAAAAAATCTTCCAGGCCAAACTCCACTATTATATATCAAATTGCAAAGTCCAACTATTTCCTTCATAGTAAATTCTCCCATTTCTCTCAAAAAATTCTATAGGTACTGCATCAAATCCAATAGCCTTACCATTCTTCATTTGTGCGATTGCCTTTCTTACTTCATCTGGCAGTATGTCCATACCTCTATCATCCATTGCAACATCTTCTTCATTTTCAAGTTCATAACTAATTAAATTATTTCCTCTACTAAACAGATACCGAATATATTCTTCCCATCTTTTTAATATATCATTACTATCGGTTAACCTTCTTCCATTCTTATCCGCAATCTCACTTGCTACCCATGTCTTTTTCTCCCAAGAAATACTTTGTATTCTATCAAATGCTAGATCATATCTTTTCATCTGTTGAAACCTTTCTATCTCTTTACATTCTTGCTCCAACCACTTTTCTTTTGCTAAATCTGTTTCTCTTCTTAATTCATTATTAAATTTCCTATATTCCTTTTGCCCTTCCTCAGTATTTACATTCTTCCACCATCTCCGCACTTCCATCTTTTCCGACATACCTTCAGTTATCCAAGGTCTTTTAGCTTTTCTACGACGAATAATACCTATTTCATTTTTTGCTATTTTCAAGAATCCCTCTTTAATTCTATTCCAACACTCATCAGAGCTATTAATATAGTTCCCATCCTGAACAATTCTTTTAAATTCATTTTCACATATTAAACCAAATTTTCCTTTTTTCATTTGTCTCAATTTATCCAAGTCCCATCTTGTGTATCTTTCCCTCTTTTAATTCTTTTTAAACTTAACTTTAATTTAGCCATCACCAAATTATGATCCGAACTATATCAGCACCTGGCAAAGCATGTGAACCCTTAACAGCATTCTTATATCTATTCTGAATCAGTATATAATCAATTTGATAACGTTCTTTGTTACCTGGAGCTTTCCATGTATACAATCTTCTAATATGATTTTTAAAGCAAGTATTTGCAATGACAAACCCATTCTCTTTACAAAATTGTACAAGTCGACTACCCCTTTCATTTCTTTTTCCAATACCGTAATTTCCAACAATTTTCTCTTCCCTACCTTTCCCCACAACAGCATTCCAATCCCCCAATAGCAATATACATGCGTTTTTTCCTTCACATTGAATACTATCTTCTATCTTCTCATACATTTCATCAATTTCACTATCATCATGAGTACTAGTTGGCATATAAACTTGTATAATTACCAAATCCCTAGGACTTGCATTTATTCTCATCACCATCAGTCTATCATTAATACCATCAACCTTTGCCACACTATTCCATATTTTCTTCCTCACAGCAATGCCAACTCCATTAATTGACCTATCACCACCTGAATAAAACAACTTTACATCTCCACTACTTACTTCTCCACATCCCTCCCACCTCACTTCACTTAATCCCATTACATCAATATTATTCAAATTCAACTCTTTTCAAATTCTCCAATTTCCCACCTTTCCTCAAAGATCTAACATTCCACGTTCCAATTCTCAGTGTATCCCCTCTCAATGAATTATATTTATGAGGATTTCGCAGGTTGATGACCTGAGTAGCCTTATGTCCACTCCTGCCGGGCAAGATACCAAAGTTATTCTTAACTAAGATCTCAACACCAAACGTAATGATTCCTGTAGACATACTCATAATAAAACAAGGGAATTATAAGACAAAGTGGTTTCCCGTTGCCTTCTTTGCCCAGCAATAACCTCTATAATAGGCTTAGTGCGCTAGCCAAATCCCATAAAATGAAAATCCAACTATCACTTCCTCCTCATCGTTGTCACCTCTAGTGATCTTCCGCTGACTTGGAAGAAATGCCGTTGCTGACCCAGCACCCAGTGGGGTGTTGACTTATTTAATGGCGGTCAACACTCGCCATTATACATCCACCATCATATTAAGGCTATAGAGTTGACAAAGATTATGTTGTGGAAATGGGATGGAGCAGAATATAGGAAAACCTAGAGTGGGGAATGGAAAATTAAGTGTCTAACAGGTTTATCTGGGCATAATTGCTCAGATATTCTTGACTTCATTTAAGGAGAAGCCACAATACATCACATCACATGAGAGATGCAAAAAGTAAAATAAAAATATTTGGTAGATTGCAGTTTATGGATGATAAAATAGCCAAAATAGTTATTTAATTGGGTTACTAGTAAAGGGCAGGCAACAAGATTGGTGAGAAAGATAATGCGGTATGCAAAAGATTTGGATAAAGAATTTATATCAGTATACTTGTACAAAAATGGGATAATTGTGTTAGGAGGATTGTTGGGTGCTATAGTGGTAAGGAATGGGATAAAAGAATAGATGCATTAATAAAGAATAGAGTTGGAGAGATGGAGAACTAGTATGAAGAGTGAAAAGAGTTTAAATATATATAGAAGTAAATGGAATATTGGGTGCTAGTTAATTTATGATAATAGCAAGGGAAATAGTTTATTGTTTAAGACTCAAATGGGATCTTTAGCAACAAGAGAATATATATGGAAATGAAAAAATATGGGTGATTTAGTTTGTAAATTGTGTAAGGAAGGTATAGAAAATATTAGGCATCTGTTGAGTGAATGTAAATGCTTGAAAGCAGAAAGGGCACAAATAATGAAGTTATGGAAGAATAAATATGAACAAAGTGATTATACAGAAAGTGGGTTTTTGGTTTTTATGCTGGGTTTGGGAAAAGATAAGGGGGATTTAGATATAAAGGCCATAGAGTTGACAAAGATTATGTTGTGGAAATGGGATGGAGAAGATTATGGAAAAACTTATGTGGAGAATGGAAAGGAAAGATAAAGTGGCTAACAGGTTTCTCTGGGCATAGTTGCTGAGAGATTCCTGACTCTGTTCAAGGAGAAGTTACAATGCATCACATCACATCACCAGATTGCGGAAACATGTTTGACAATCATGGTTATTTATTCATTTATGAATAGCAATCACCAAATATAATTTTGAAACATAATTTGAGTCAGACGTAAATTCTATAAAAGGAATCCTTAACTACTTAAATAATGATTAAATTAAAATAAGCAATTAATTAAGGTTAAATTATTTATTATACTTTTTTGTTTTTTATTTAACCAACAAGCTTGATCTATTCAATACTAACAAACTTATTTAATATATCTTTTCTCAAAGGAAACATATGCCATCACTTAATCTATGTATATTAAAAGTACCAAATAATTATGGAAAAAATATAAACTAGAAATGAAACTCCAGGGTGACTTACTGATAAGAGTGTGCCAGATAGGACACTCAAACCCTCTCTCGCAAATGTTAAATACCGTTCAAAACTTACTGGCCCTTTTAGATCGTGTAAACAATCTTTATTTTGATATAAATATATATTAGTAGTATAATAAAAAAAAAGTATTATTAGAAAAATAACAAAAGATATAACATTGATTAATTTGAGTTAATAAAATAAACAATTAATAAAACCCATAAAACCCTCTCTATTGTTGAAACTTATTTCTCTTTATTGTTGAGTGAATGTCTTTCATTATTATATTATTCTATTATACTCTAAAAAAATATTTCGTGGAGAAAAGTTCATAATTACCCTTATGGATCAGTGTAGTTTCTTGATTCTGTGGGGAAAAGTTCTTATATAAATCTTAATCTAATGGTTGGCATGGATTCTTCCCTATGTTGGCATTTACGTTGGAAGTTCCAGGTGGTGATGGAAAAAGTTCTCCAAAAGGAAAGTTCTGTATATCTTAGCCGTCCAACATATTTTCTGCACTCTCTAATATTCTTTTGTTTAATTTTTTTTTTCAATATTTAAACTGTATATGAGCATGAGCTGAATCAAAACCAAACACTCAAGCACTATTTCAAGCAAAATACCAAGTAGTAATCTCAAAAGGCTACTTCATAATTTATAGTTTTCGAATCCTTTTAAAGTCTGAATTCACACTTATTTTATGTCTTTTTTTAACCATAATTTGCTTTTAATCCCATAGAAACATTCCAAATTGATGAGCATAATAGATAAGAAAAATACCTTTACTATCAGAAGTCTTAACAGTAGAGTTAATTACAAAAAAATAATCCATGCTTTTTTTTCTTTTCTCCTTCACCCCCCCCCCCCGTCCATACACACACAAAACTTTTATTCAAAATTAAATTTCAAGATTTCATCTTAACTAAATACTTAAACTGAAGAAAGGCTGATTTCTTCAAAATAATTAAACAAAAGACAAAAAAACCTTGGTTCTACAACTTCGGATGATCCATACCACCTGATGGCGCTGTTTCCATGCAAAAGCACAGAAATATGCCATTTACAAGGCTGCTCATACATCTTACAGCCTGTAAACTGTTCAAACACTTGATGTTGATGAAGTCAACACTTCCCCAACATTGCTAGCATGTGAACATTACCATCAACATGTTACAACAGTCTGTATAGACGTTAGTATTGAATAATCAACAGCGTATCATATGAGGGTGTCTGTAGTTGTAATGATGAAAAGTGTAGCAATACACAATCCAAACTTTTTAGTGGTAAACGTAGTGTAATTTGGATGAGGTACTGCAAATTGTAACTATTTTGCAAACATCCCTACTTTCCTTGTTAGCTGGCCCAATTTAATAAATGAGGAGTGTAAATCATGATTTGGCAAACTTCACGCGAAAGTCATGCACTTTGCGAGATCGAAAAAGTAAAATGGCAGAAGGAGATTCACCATTCAAGTTGTTGGATTTGCCTGCTACAGAAGCGGATGCAGTGGCCTTCCTTCAGCCAAAAAAATTATTTTACCCACAGAGAAGAACTGTGTTTGTGGTGGGGTAATGACATTAAGGCGGTGTAAAAGATATGAAATGGAATGCGAATCGCGTCAATGCCATTGAAGGTCTGATCTACATGATGGAACCTGTTTTGAGTGAAATATTCTTGTTTGTGTAGATATGAAATTAAAGCAAAGTTTATTTTTCTCAAAATAAAAAATGTAAATCCAAAATAACAAAAAATTAACCGGTGAAAGCGTGATTTAACCAAAAAAAACTGAAATGTTTTAACAAAAAAAAAATGTAAATCCCAAAAAACAAATGTTTTTTTTTTTAAAAAAAGAACGAAGTCATATCTATTTGTTTACGAATAAAAAAAAAAGGAAATGTTTTACAAAAATAAAAGAACAAAGTTATATCTATTTGTTTTTGAATAAATAATAAAAAAAAATGTAAAAAATCTAAATCAGCCCGGTAATGTTATATCTATTTGTTTTTGACTAGAAACAGCGCCATCGAGTGGTGTGGATGATCCAAAGTTGTAGAACCAAAACTTTTAAAATCTTATTTTAAAAAATATAATGTATACGCATTTTTACTAAATTATACATATATATATATGAGAGGGCAGAAAATACCAGCTCAATACTATATAACAATTTTGCATTTTCATTCAAGTTATATAAAATAATTTCTTCCTAGTAGTATAATTTATTGCTGATAATAATAATTTTGTATCCTCTGCATAGCAAAATATGTTTGAATAATAATCCAAACAGGGGTCCTTAAACTTAACTCTGTGGTACACCATATTTAGACTTCAGACAATCACTAAACACATTAAGTTTTATTATTTGGATTCTTTCCTATAGATAATAAGTTAATCTCTTCCAGTATCTGTCAATCCAGCAGGAGAGAGAGAGGCAAATGAAGTTAATCACAGGAAATCATATCAATGTCTTTTATTCAAACTAGATATAAACGTACAGTTTTTAATCCAATATGATGTGATTTTGAAAGATACTCCACATTATTGCTTAATACACTTTTGATGATCTTGATAAAAACTCATATTAATTCATTGCTTTATAAGAAATAAAAGAATTCTTTCAGTGATGTGAGCTTAAAAAATGTTTGAAATAGCAGACAGAAGTGCTATAGAACCATAGTTTATTATATTACCTTATTCACCATTTTTGAAGATAGGTGTTATAATTGCAATTTTAAACATTGTGGAAATAAACCATTTTTAAGAGAAAAGTTAAACAAATAATGCAGCATAGACTTCAACATAATTAAATTCGCATTTATAATTGAAGTTGATATTCCATCCTTATCTGTGTTTTTTTATTATTATTGATATTTTATAATTTTATCAACTATTTCATATTTTGGTATAAACAGACAAGTCATTGTTTCATTATAAAAGAATCAATATAATGTGATTTGATAGTTTAAACAAAGTAATTGTTGAATGTATCAACAACAATCTTTGGTATTGTTCTGATCTATTGTGTCAGCCGCTTGATGGCATTGATGCTAAGCAAAAACACATTGATGGAACGTCAGGCAGCTGACATGGTAGAATAGAACAAACAACATTTAGAATAATATTATTAGCACTAGTTTTTCTATGGAAGAGTATGTTTCATCATATGAAATATATTAACAAATATCCAAAAATGTTTACTTTAACTTGTTTTAATATATTCCCTTTCATTTTAAAAGTAATTATCTTAGCTCCCTCTCATCACTTTTATTTATGTCTTTATTTTTTATAATAAATCTTGCTTTCCTAAATCAGTCTTATTCTGCTCTATTTGTTTATATAATTCATTTCTGATATTAATTTTGTAAATAAGATCATTTGAAATTCAAGTATTTTTTTTTTTTGATAATGATTTATAGATATACTTTAAATGAATGGAGGATTGCTTTCTTCATAATATTTATAAATTCCATAAAAGTTACACCAACATTTTTTGGTGAATATGTATGATCCCACATTTGGATCTCAAAGTTCATTTTGAACTTAGGATGGGACAAAATTATGACATAATTAACTAGAGGATCCCTAGATATTTTTTCCTCTACAAGAATTTCTTAATAATCACTAATAAAATATTGTTCTACTTCACAAACAAAAAGAACATCCCATTTATTTCTTATAAAGATGATGTCAAATAAGGATGATGAAAACTTATCAAATGAGTAGGTTGAAAAATATATTGTTGAAAATCAAAAAAATGATTAAAAAAGCTCAAGTAACTGTGAACATGATCAAAATTATCTGACATCATCTATCAAAATGAAAAGATTTCTGTTTATACCTCAATATTTCTTTTCAATTTCTTCAGAAAGTCAAATATTTGCTGCTATACAGAACCAAGGTAGTATTTTTTTTTATCAAAAATATAAGAAGTACAGTATGTCTATTAATATTGTTTTTGTTTTGTTTTTTAAATTGAAGGAGTTACACCTAAGTGTAATTTATAAAATATAACTCCTTCAGATCTTTTGTAAGTTTTGGAAAAATAAAAGAATTATAAACCTCAATGCTATAAAGATCCTTTTTATTTAAATTTCAGTTAATACACTTATATGAAATTCATAGTTTCCTATTTTAAGAAAAATCCAAAATTCATTAAAATATTTTCTAATACTTCTAATGCTCATGTGATATGCCTTAAATTTATGATCTTTTATATAACCATGTTATTCATATTCTTACATGGATGGTCATATTTTTGTCATAATTTTGTTAATTCATCTTCATACTTAATTCTAATAATTTTAATCCTATCATCTTCTCATGAAAATGTTACCATTTTTAAGAAATTCATATTTAAACTTTTATTATTATTATTATTATTATTACAAAATTACAAGCATGTTGAGGTGCTGGCAGGAGAAGCTATATCAAGTACTCTTATAAATTGATAAATAAACAAGTAAAAGCTGAGCGCTTTCAAAGCATGTTGCCTTATATTCATGTACATCTAATTCCATTTTTCTATGATAGATTGGATCCTGACAATTCTGTGTAAAAAAATCATGTAAAATAATTTGTCAGAATATCATGTAAACCAAAATGCTTTCCTACAGACATTCCTTCTTCCCCAGTTGCAAGACAATTTAAAATTTAAATTTTAGTGTGCAAAGAAATCACTTTCTTTTTATTTTTTGGAAGTGTATTATTTGACATTATATGAGAGCTATCAAAAAATATTTCAGATTTAATTAACAAAACACAGATTTGAAAATATGCAAATAATATATAACTTGCCATCTATTAAATTTTGACAAAATTAATAAATCAAATGTTATTTTACTTTTTATTAAATTTATTTAACATCAACAAGATACACCCTTTTAAAAAAAACTTAATGTTAAAAACATTAAAATTCAAACAAAACATCAACACTAAGAAGGCACTTCCTCTTTCAAAACAAAATGCCAAAAACATTAAAATGCAGACAAGCAAATTTTCCTATTTGCAGAAATATTGCCAAGAAAGGGAGTTTTTGAGCAATAATGGGAAATAAAGAGATGAAAACACTTTTTTATCAATTGAGATGATAATAACACATCTAAGTTGTTTTTCTTAGTATTTTGATTGATTGTGTTATTTCAAACCAACTCATGTAAAAAGAGAATTTCTTAAAAAAAAATATGTTAAATCAAAATTGTTTAAAAAATGTTTGTATAAATTATTTGTAGTTTCTGGAGAAAATGTCAAAAACATTTAATTTGTGCTTTTTAGTATTTTGAAATAATTGATTTCTTATTACATTATTTACAAATGAGACAATAATATTTGAGTGCTTTTGTTCTAATTTGACTAGCATATCTTAATCGCTTAACATCTATTGATACAAAACAATAATGTCTCATTTATTTATGCAATTATATAAATTTTTATCATTATTATATTTAATTCCAACAATATCAACATCCTTGTTCAAATTTCATTGTTAAAAGTCAGAAATCTACTTCTTCAATCCAGTTATTTCTAAATCCTATTTTTTTTGCCAATATCAGTTTAAAAAGTAACATCATGCATTAATCCACCAAGCATCACATGATCACCATTTCTTATGCTTGCTCATAACTGTTATTAAAACAGACAAAATTCTCTGTACAGTAGGGATTTTATGCACAAGCCTTCTGGTATCCATTGATTAATCTGGCTTGCACTGAGTGGCACAGTGTATGGAGAGTTTTGCCTGTTTTAATCATGTAAATTAAGGATTTGAAAATTCATTTATCCAATGGATTTTATTAACATTAAAACACTATCTAATCTAGATAATATATTTAATTTACTACTTATTTCTTCTAATATTTTATAAATTGAAGAAAGATACCTAAATTCAGTATTACCTTCATTTACACGTTTTCCTCTACATTGTTTTTACATTTTCAACTTTATTTATTTAAAGATGGCATAAATTTTAAAAGTTTTTTCACTGAAAAAACTATATCGAAAATGAAAACTTTCTTTACAAAATGAGAAGGAAACAAAGTTACCACTAAACGGTAGTTCTTCAATATAATATCCACAAAATTTTATTTGCATAAATAAAGTTTTTATAAATGGATTACATGACCTCCACATTACCACATATTCTTGTGAAATAATATGGATAAAGATGTAATAAAAGACAAATGACTCTGAAGGCGTATTTCATGCAGAAACAGCACACATCAGTTGGCCCAGGTAACCATCTCCCATATATATATAACTTTGTCATGTTTACAGTAATATCAATAAGCAAACAGTTTACACTTTGTGGTTAATTGTTCTAAATCAAAATATATAAAATGCACTAACACACACAAGCACATAAAGCCAAAAACAAATAAAGAAAAGTATATATTATTTTATTTTAATATATATATTTAATCAGATGGCTAAGCGTTTTCAAGGATCAAAACCCTCATATTCATAGCCGTTTTGCATAAATTTATATCGCTCCTAATCAATTTCTTATATTTTTACAAAACGGCTATGAATATGAGGGCTTTGACCCTTGAAAGCGCTTAGCCATTTGATTAAATATATATATTAAAATAAAATAATATATATTTTTCTGTATTTGTTTTTAGCTTTGTGTGCTTGTGCGTGTTAGCGCATTTTATATATTTTGATTTAGTAATATCAATAGTAAATTGTTACATATAGATTTAAAAGTGTCTAACTTACTCTACCCACAACTTAGACACCATCCAATCTAGATAAATACAGTAACAATTCTCAATTAAAGATTAATATATCTGATTTTTCAATTAAACACACACAAATGGAATTTCTCTTTCTCATGTATCATATTTTTTTATAAATCTATTAAATAACTTCCACATCGCAAAGTTTTTAATATTTATGGAATTCACAAAAAATAATTTATTTTTATCTAAAATTAAAATTCTAGTTTATATAAAGGCCAGTAGATGGTAGCATTTAACAGAAGTAAAAAAGAAAGAAAGCGTTATTCGATTAACAGTTGAAAAACATTTTATACTTCAAAATATATTTATTATAATTTATAGTAGATAATAAATGCAATAAGCATAATGATATTCTATAATTTTTTTTTTATAAACTTTGATATCACTTTTTTTTAAAAAAATCCTTTAAGAAGTAAAATATTTTTGCAAATTTCCCTCATGCTGAAATTAATAATAAGTAATTTTTAACACAATTAATAATAAATTGACAATATTTTTTTAAAAAGAATATAAATTGAAAAAAGTAATTTAGTTAATAAATTGAAGAAAAGGCTTCTTATAAGAAAAGAATAGTAATTTTTTTTCTAATTCATATAGAGTACTGATACAGTAAAATTAATTTAAATGAATGACATTTTAAAAGTTGCATAAAAATATTTTAAATATGCATGGATGTATGATATATATTGTGCCGGTCGGATTTGTATGTTCACGTAACAAGATCTAGCATCTAGGCAAAAGTACCTCGAATCCAATTGTGCGCAAGATACACAGGCCAGGAGCACTCATGAATTCTGCCCTATTTGCCTATTCCCCAGATCTGTAACATTATGAGCAACAATCCCGATGACATCGATTAATCCACTTCTCATCCGCCAGCATCGATCATCGGAGACACAAAAGACTCAAGGCTAACTCATGATAGAATAACTTAATAATGAGCATGTTAATTATGTGTAGAGCGGAGATCATCTAGTCATATTTAAGCTTAAGAAATAACTTAATATTTATCTTAACTAAAGAAAGCACTGATTCGAGTTTGATGTAGATATATTTACGATTTATTAATAATAATTATGTCGGGTCATTTAGCCGACGTGAGCTTCAGGATTATTATAGATATTTATTTGAATCATTTTATACAATAACATGATAATTGCGGCTATGCCAATAATAGATGTATGTGTTTGGGTAAATTAGCGCTATTAGAATAGATTATTAGAACGCTATCACACCCCCAGAAACGAAAAGAGCATTTGATTACTTCAAACAATAATTTTAACACAGATAATATTTGATTACATTTAATATGATGGTTAACTGGGAATTTTAGATAATTAATGCGCGGGATGGGTAATGAACAATTTACACAAACGATACTATATTTATCGGATTAATACTTATATTAAAATAAGGGACATATGTTTGTTTAAATAAATCATTTCATTACGGCTTATGAATACTTCTGGGCAAATGATAGGATAAGGGAAAAGCGGTGCGTGCATGGTGGCTTATTGTCGGTCCTTTTTTATGGATCCTGGAGTGTGCTTCACGAATTCTAAGAAGTGACCGATTTCCTCTGCAAACTTTGGCAGGGTCGGTTTTACGAACGAAAAGAGTCCAGATTCCCTGGAATGAGGTACAGGCGAATCGTGGATGATGAGGAGTGGTTGGCTATGTCAGTATCGGGCTGGTTTTTCCAGAGCGATCCCCGTATAAAGCATGCACGAACCAAGGATGTCCCCAGGATGGTTTTACAGCCTGGTTCAAGGTCATTGAGATGACGATGGGGTCCGACTTTGCGGTTGCCTCCATGTAATAAAGAAGCACGAACATATATATAAAATAGAATGGTCTTTATGCACTAAACGCTTATTAATAAAACATAAATATACTTCTGAAATTAAAGATTATTGGGATGTATTTATTGCCCACGAATGATGAACTATTCAGCATAATGACATGGCTTCACTTTAAGCAAACAGGGATAATAATTATACATATAAACATAGAATAAAAGGTTAAGGTCCCCCTCCCCCTTACATTATATTACTTAGTATTATTCATTATGTTTTATACATTAAACCTCAATTTTGGTTGATTTATGCCCTTGTGGAAATACATTAATTGATTGCAAAATAAAAAGGGTGGTCGTAATAGCTAAGATGAAATTTACATATATAATATAGTTGAAAGATAAAAGATAGCGCATTATTTAGGAAGGAGACTGGGAAAAACCGATATCAAATCTGTTTTTCAACAGTAAACATGAAAAATATAATTAATTTATTTCTCTAAAACTGCGAGCATCTGGGCAAGCCGAATAAGACTTGTTTTTATCAATTATAAATTATTTACCCAGTTAATGACGGGTGGGGAAAACAAAATAAGTTATATGCTAGCGATTTTAGAATATTATTGGCATTAACTTTAAAATATAAATACGTAAAAATGTTAATAAAAAATTATTGGCCACTTTTAAATAAAATAAAATAAAAACATTTTATAAGAGGCTTAGCATAGATTAGTTATATAGAGTTATATATATTTGAAGACATTTAAAAGATATAGTTTAAAATATACACATTACATAGAAGGCAGGATTTTAGGAATTATAAGCGGTCTGAGTTCTTTACCTTGATGATTGAGAAAAGCATTTCACTAGGAATCAGTCCATCGGTATTGTCACTAGATCTAGGGTAGCGAGATGATTTGAGATAGCACTTCATTTCATTGGAAAGACATATATAAAGTTCAGTAGCATGGAGTACGGAAGCTTCGTTCATGGGATCAGCATGTTAGAATGGAGGGACAAGGCGAAACTTACTACTCACAACACATTGCGTGAAAATTACATCGGGCGTGGATTATGTTCAGCAGCGTGGCTATTTAATGATCTCTCCTTTTCATGGATTCAAATCCAGCAGTATTTATACTTTTAATTTGAATTTGTAACTAGGCAACTACTGCTGGACCTGAGGTGGTTTAAGCACTTAGATTTCATTTGGAATCGTTTGGCCGGATACTCTTATCTGGTAAGATGTTTGAAACAATGCAAGTTTGTTATCAGTTTCTCGAACGATTGTTTTAAAATGAATCTTATGATTTTAAAGCAAGCTAGCGTGGACAATTTCCACTAATGGGTTTATTTTATTATTACCAATTTGTAATTTTCTATTTTAATCTAAAGGGTCTTCCGGTTTATTGTTTTTCGAGAGACTTACTAACAAGATTGCATCATTTCTGGCTACAAACTTATATATGAAAAATATAATAAGTATCATATATAATATCTTATATATATAATATACTATTAATTCAATCACAATCTCCTACGCTAAAATATACATATATATTTATTATTTACGCCCGCATACACGTGAGAATATTATTATTAGATTAAATATTAAATTAAGACACATACATTTACATTATTTTATACTATTGGGTAAAGAAATATATTATTAGTTATGTGTATACGTGCGTAAGGACGAGTTTGAATACGGTTAGGTGGTAGGAGATTGGATGTGGGCTGTGAAGCAGGATCTGAGCATCAGATCATCTGCTTCAAATGTATATATTATATACACAAAATGTTTTAAATATAGTCCTTTGCATGGATGTATGATATATAAGTATATATTGTAAACATTTGCATAAATTGTTGAAACTGCTTAACATTTCTTAGTAAATGATTTAAAAGTTATCTCTCAAACCAAACTAGCTTATTTATTTTATCTTTATAATAACAAATAGTTTAATTCGCTCTATATTCATGAAATAATCTAATTAATCTGTTTACGTTCAGTTAATCAAATTTATTTACAGTTATTCAATTACTGTAAAAAAATATAAAATTAGAAATATTAAATAAACGAATCTTAAAAATAAATTACTAAAATAATACAGCGATCATTATTTATGTCACAATATCACACTATTCATAACCCATGTTATGATTGATGGTCATAGAAATGTGGTGTCCTGTGTCGATTCCGGTGTAGGAATATCTGTTGCTCAAACTTCTTATGAAGCCATTCCGATACTATTTTATTTTTACGCGTTTCACCTTATCAATTTACGGTCGAACAAAGATCTCTCTAAATTTAAACCTATTTTTCTAATTCAGGGGTTGGCATCTAAAACAGCCATATAGAGAAGAAAAACACGTTCATAAAAAAATCTGAATTTCTGAATGATTGTGATTGGTTGTTTTTTTTGAATATTTATTTTAGTATTAGAATATAATAGAATCGGAAACATATTTGGAAAATTGCAATTCTCTTAATATAAACGAAATACAAAAAAAATTATTTTAATAATTTGATTTATTCAAAAATTTCTATTATTTAAACATTCATAATGCAAAATATTATTATTATATAATCAGGCCAAATCCAAGAAGTAATGTAAAAAAGGCTAAGTAAAAATAAAAATGAGTTCATCATGATAAAAAGAGCTGAAAGCTTCCATCTGAAGAGTGTCATGCTACTTACAAGTGGCTTTTCTTCATCTTTTCAGAAAATTTCCTTATCCATTTATCTCCCATGTGATTATTTTGCAGATCTGTTTTGAATCTTTCAAGATGCAGTTTAATATTTTAGTTGCTATCTATTTTCAGTCATATCAGTTTAATCTCATCTAAATAATATTCTTTATTTCTCCTTGTTAATCTCAAAACATATTTTTCATATTTTGCTTTGTGATCTGAAGATTATTATTCTATTAAATGTCCAAAACTCTATCATAAGTAAGCACTATAAAACACATTAAAATCTTTTTTGTTCAATTACATAGATTTCATATAAATTGCATATTTTCCCAACGTTTAATTCTATGATTAATTTCATGCATTATTTTTTCAATCTTTATTTTGCTGAACAAAATATTAATAGTTGCTAACTTTTCTAATTCATTAGCAGCCATCTTTATTTTTTGAAAGATAATTAATGTTTATATTGAGTTTTGTAGTATTCATCTTTAGTACACTTTCTTACTTTTATCAGACTACTCTTACAATTCTTGATACTATAAAATAATATTTGTGAAAACAATCACATTAGGTACAAAAATATCCTCTCTTTTTTAAAAAATTTCTTGTCAACAACAATATTTTATAATATTTTTATATGCTTACTTATAAGCTTCTAAGAGCACTTCTCTTCACCCAATTCCAAGATCACCTAGTGGAAGCTAGAGTAAACGCCAAATGCCAAAATATATACTGCTATAATATTGCCATTTTCAGACCAATTTTTAGTTTTTGTCTTAGTTGAGGAGGATAAGAATTCAAAGCTAGAACTAATGCATCTAGAAATTATTATTATTATTTTTTTTACTATTCAAACTAATAGTTTGAAATTTTAAAAAAATGTTAAAGATTTTGAACTGAATGGTAACTCAATTGCATATTATTTTTCTATATTTTAGAGACCTTAATTTTATGCCAATTGTTTTGATCTGGAAGGTTTATACCAACATCAGTAATAATACATGCCTTTTCATATCTCATTCATATGCTTCCAATTAGCAGTTACTTTCTCATTTTAAAGTGATATATTATGAGATTGCTATAGATAGCTGTAGAATAGGGTAAAGGGAACTATACTTTTCTATGTTAATTGACATATTTTTCACAAAACAGTTTTGAAATATTTGGGATAATGGAATAACCTATCATATATCCTATTGAAACTAAATAGTGTCACAATGTGATATACTCACTGCTTTGGATTTTGATAGATGCTTTTTCAGAATTTGACAATACTCTGGTTCTATATTTTGATGTTTGAATGCCTTTACCCCTGTAAAAATGTATTGTGGGGGTTTGATACAGTTACAGAGTGTCAGTTAAGATTCTCAGAAGCCATTCAGTTTTTTCACTTTCAGTTTTTGAACTTATTATAAACCCCCAAACATTAATAAACCATTTGATTATATATTATAAAATAATTATATGATCACCTATTTTTCATCATTATCCACTGACATTTGTAAAGAGATATGATCATTTAAAAAACAACAAAGATAGGAAGACAAACAATCCACAAAAAAGATTAGTATCAGAATATCATTATCACAGCCATTACACAGAGATGAAAAGACATAGGATTAATAGCAAAAGAGATTTGAGAAGATTAGACCATATACTAGCCTAAGTAACTGAGGTAGAAGATAAATAGTATGGGGGGGGGCAATGAAAAAAGAGTGAAATGTAAATTTACAAATTTTGCCTTTAAATAACAAGTATGCAAAGTAAATAATTATATTGAGTTTATATATGTATAACTACTACAATCATGCTCTTAACATTCAATAATAACATAACCTAAATATATAAATGTTAAAACATATACTATAGGTATTTACAAAACCAAGATATAATCAATAATTTAAGTACAGAGGCTCATATCTATTATTAGTTAGCAAACTGTCAATATCAGTTATTAGCAGTACAATTAGTTCTTGGAAAGAAATTCTGAGATTACTCTTTCAAGCCTTGACACTTCCAACCCACAGATGGTTTACTCTGTATACAGATATGCCATTAGTAGTTTGCAACTTCATGCTTCAGGCTTGATTATGTATTCATCACATTTTACTAAACAGTATACAACAAGCTTATTGTTGATTGACAATTATCTGGGTGCCTTGTCAAACAAACTTCCAATATATAAACAGATACACTTCTTTATCATCACATGATCACCATTTCCTATGCTTACCCAAACATCAAAATGTATAGATGTTGAACTGGGTTCAGATCTATATGACTATATAGGTGAATGAACTTTGATTGAAAACATTTTGATTTTGAGTCCTAGCTTTATAAACTAAATAGATAAAATATGTCTACTAGAGGGTTGCAATAGATCCTTACAATATAGGTGCATTTTTCTTATATTCAAAGCTCCTCACTGATGGAAGCCATAAGATAAAAACTAATCTGGGGATATTGGATGAATAGGCACTAGATAGGTATTTTATGCACAAATCTTCCTGCACACATTGATTATTAAGGCTTACATTTTCTTTACTGAAAACAAATTTTAATTCATTGAGGTAGACACATTCAATCCCATGCTATAACATTTTAGTTTGGACAAGTCCTTAATTTGAAGGTAAGCTTTAGATGAGTTCACAATAAATTATATTAATAAAAGAAGAAAAAAGTGAAATATTTTTTAATACTTAAAATAACAAATTGTTCTAGAGAAATGAATAATAGTAATATCATCCATCTTCTTTATTACTTTTTACAATGCTATTTTACAATCTACTATTGACGGTTTTGATCGCCCTAGCAATCTTCTTCAGAACTTCTACTTATATTTCCAAATCCTTAACTCATAGATTATATTATATGGCAATGCAATAAGAAAGATAAAATTAATAATACTAAGCAAATCAAAAAATCTATAAGAGCATTATCGTAAATCCTGCATTCTTATTTTCGAGCCTTCCTCAATTAGCTATTTTGCAAGCGTAAGTGATTTAATGATAAATTTTTTATTTCGTTTCATATTTTAAAGTCACAAAATATTGCTTGAATTAAATTATTATGACACTTAACGAGTTTTTCCAGTTAGGTTGCAAGTTTTTTTACTACACGCCCAAATTAATTTGAGTAATCTATCAAAGGAAAAGATTGAAACATGTAAAAGAAATTAAAAATGGATACATATTTATAATTTCAAGGTTTATAAATGTATTATTTGTACTTTCATTCCTGAAATTCTTTCACAATATCGTTTTAATCCAAATCTTTACCCTGAAACTATTGTTAATGGCACAATGATATTACTGTAAAATTTGAAACACTAAAATGTGACAAAAATCAAATATTTTCACAATTTCTCACACTGGTTTATAATGAATTTAAAATAACCTCTTTCTTATGCAATGACTTGAAAGAAACTAATGTATATTGACGTACATAATCAGTATTCATTAATGATGTCAATGTTTTTTGATAATTAAATAATAAATTATTTAATTACTAATATATATTATTACTGTTGATAACTTCCCAAACAATGGATTCATTTGAAGGAGGTTGGTAAAGCCAAAAAGATTGTAAAAACCCAGAAAGGGAATTTGTGTGATGAAATAAAATGTTTACTAGTATAATGCAGAAAAAAGAGACTACTGATTCGAGAATCTGGATTAAACTTGGAGACCTTCATCTTGCAGTGAAATGGTTGAAAATGATAACGATGTGATTTAATTTGTTGCGTTTATTAATTTTTAAATATATATGAAGATAAAATGTTTTACTTAATGTCCCCTTTTGATTTGATCTTATAGGTAATTATATTAATGAAATTATGTACTTGATTTACTACGACTTTATCAATGTATGTAAGTATATGAACACATCACTGCATTCAAATAGTATTTTGCTTAATGGTATAAATAATAATAATTGTAAAAAAAGAATTTTAGTAATTACAATAAAATATTATAATAAAATAATGTAAAATAATTATTTGATTTAATAAAATAAATAAAGTAAAGCGACTAAAATATTTTACACTTCTGTTTTAAATTGACTCCATTTTATTTTTTCCATGATAAATTGACCAGTATATCATTCTAATTACCTTAATTAAGAAATATCTACATCTTCATCAAGATCTTTAAATTATTGTGATTACTATTATATAATTTCAACTTGCCACCTTTCAAACAGCATATATCAATATTGCTACAATCCTTACAGTATCATAATTAAAAGATTGGATAATCAAAAGTGATATCTTTTATATTATAAACTTTTATTGAACTTACTGTTTTTTTTGTCTGTTCATATAAAATTATGTAGCTCAATTTTTATCCTCTTGTCAATTTTTTTTAAATGTGTCAAAGCGTCGACCGGGATGCAAACACTGGGACAACTGTTTGTAAGGCAACTGTACTAACCACTCGGCCACCAATGCTTGACAATCAATTTTTAATCTAATTAAAGCTACACATGCATGTATATTTTGAATGGCAATATATATATTTTAAAATGACTAGCAATTTTAGCAAAAAAAATAATAATGATAAACTTAAAATTTTAATTTTGCTATGTGACGCACTATGGCTTCATCTTTATCAAAGTCAGAAATCTCTCAGTCACTATGCCCAGAGAAACCTGTTAGCCACTTTATCTTCCCTTTCCATTCTCCACCCTAAGTTTTCCCCATATTCTTCTCTATCCTGCTTTATCCCATTTCCACAACATCGTCTTTGTCCATTCTATACATCTAGACCCCCCTTATCTTTTTCTAAACCCAGCATAAAAAACAAAAACCCACTTTCTGTATAATCACTTTGTTTATATTTATTCTCCCACAACTTCATTATTTGTACTCTTTTTGCTTGTAAGCACTTACATTTAATTAATAGATGCCAAATATTTTCTATATTTTTCTTACATAATTTCAAACTAAATCTCCCACATTTCTCCATTTGTGTGTATATTCCCTTGTTGCTAAGGATCCTGTGCTGCCTTAAACAGTGAACTACTTTCCTTGATATTATCATAAAGTAATTCACATACAATATTCTGTTTACTTCTATATATCTTTAAACTCTTTTTACTCTCCATACTATTTCTCCATCTCTCCAACTCTCTATTTTTTATTAATACATCTATTCTTCTATCCCATTCTTTACTACTATAACACTCATTAATCTTCCTAATACAATACTGACATAAAGTCTTTATCCAAATCTTCTGCATACTATACAACCTTTCTTATTCATATTGTTGCCTGTCCTTTACTCGTAATCCAATTAAATACTATTTTGGCTATTCTCTTAAGATCCATAAATTGCAATCTATCGAACATTTTCATTTTCTTTCTGCATATCTCATGTAAAACTTGACCATCCCATTTCTCCCTAAATTGCCTCCTTTGCCATACATATATCTGTACTTAATGCATGTTTTCCTACTTCTCTTTTATTTTTTTTAAGTAATGTTACACCCTTTTATTAACACATAATGCATCGTTACCACAAGTTAACACTGTTACTGCCACTCCCTTTTATACAATTCTTGCTACATTATATTTATTATATGAAAATATTGTTAATTTATTTATCAGTCTCTTTTCTTTATATTTCAATTTTTTCTCCCAGTCATCTAAGCAATTTTTCTGATTACATAAGAAAATTCCTTAATAGTTATATCTACTTACCACATTTAAGTTTATGTCCCTCAATAAGTTCGTTTTCTTCTTTTTCCCGAGCATTTATCATCACTACTTTTGATTTTCTTTACTAAATTTAATCCCCATCTCCTTACCTTTTGCATGTCTTCAGCATAACTTCCATATCTTCTATATTTTCCGTGCACAAGATCACCAGCAAATGAAAGACTACACTCCCTTGCCATCTCTTAATGATATCTCTACCATTCTTCCTAGTTTTTCTATTGCTATCTCAATTTCTTTCAAATATAACAAAATAGATGACATAGGGCATCCTTATTTTAGCCCCACCCCATTTTTAATTCTAACTGATATTTCGTAATTGTTATGTATAGTAATTATTTTCATACAATCTCTTAATAAGATCTACTAAAGCTCCATTTATTCCAAAATTTACTAAACTTACTCATAATATATTTCTGTATACTGTATCATATGCCTTCTCTCTCTCTCTTTCTCTCTCTCTCTCACCCCAAATATATATATATATATATAAAGATTATATATAACTGTCTATCTGTATTCCTACTCATATCTTTAAATGGTGTGACTACAAATGAACTATCTTCTATATGTGTATCCATTCTAAAACCTACTTTCATTTCTTCCACTATATTACTTTCTTCCATCCATATTGCCACCCTTCCAGCCACCATATATTCAAACCCTTTATATAACCCTGACATTACCACTATCGGTCTATAATTGTTTATCTTTCTATGGTCCTTACCCTTTCCTTTAAATAATAGCCATACACTTAGATTATTCCATCTATCTGAAAATTCTGTCTTCTGTGCCACTTTATTAAAACATGATAGTAGATTTAATTTTTTTTTTATTTCCCCAATTCATCACCATCTCTGCTACCTATCCATCTAAACCTCATGCCTTCAACTTCTTCCCTGTCTCATTCAATTGATTTTTTTAAAAACTAATATTTCCATTACAATGTACTTTTATATTTCTTATCACTGTCTTCTGCACATCTAACATCTTTTCTATATCCCTTACATACTTCTTTAAGATTGTCTCTAATTATTCTCTAGAGCTACTCTCTTTTTCCTCATCATTCAGAAGTATTATTTATCACTCCTCTACATTCCTACTTTTATTACATTTCCAAATTTTTTTACTCACATCTCTTTCACTTTTATTAACATCCAATAATTTACTTTTTAATTTCTTAATATCCTCCAACAATTTACTATTTAAATTTATTTTCTCTCTATAATTATCTATTGTTTCCAACTTCTTTTTTAAAAAAATCGTTTTCTATTTAATATTAACATCTTTTTGCCTTTTTTTTTTTGTTTTTAATAGCACATTTATATTCTCTGCATGCTTTCCCCCCTCTCTTTTACACTTTTTACTAATTCTCACTTTTCTATTAGTTTTATTCTTCTGAATATTCTCAATCAAAACCCTATTTGCCACTTTTTCTACTTTCGCACACCAGTTCTTATATTCATCTCCAACAAATTCTCCCATGATTTCTTTTATTTTTATTTTATATTCTAACTTATCATTCATTCTCCACCCACATTTTCACTATCCTTTCTACTTTTATTATTATTTTCCATAATATTACTAATCATTTCTATTAGAAAGAAATTATAATCACTCTTACATACTCTCTTTTCATTATACTTTATTCATTGCCTCTTTCTCTATTAATACACAATCTATTGTGTGAAATATATTATTTCTAGACCATGTGTATTGCCCCTCATAAATATTTAATAAATTTCCAATATTCAAATTCACTCTCTGACAAATCTTTTTCAAAAGCTGTTCATTCTTGTTATCTATGTCACCAATTTCTTCAAAATGCCCATTCATATCACCTATAACCATTTATTTTCTTCCTCTTTTTTAAAACTCTGTATATCCTTAACTAGGCATTCATATATGCTACTGTTCCATTTTATTGTAGTTTGAGTATCACCAGTGGCCATATACACTACAACCACTGACCATTCTTGTTTTCTTAATCTTATCTCAAGCCACAAATGTTCTTGACACTTTACAGTATTACATATTTTTGTGACATAACTTCTATACCACCAGCACTTTTTTCTTTTTCTTTTTATACCCTGTCATACTAAATTTTCCAGTGTAGATTTTTCTTCTCTTAGATGTGTTTCCACCATTGCTGATACCTCAATGCTTCGTTTTTAACTGCCTTGTTTAATTCCAACCACTTTTCTGGTTTCCTACCATCTTGCATATTCAAATATCAAATTTTAATAATTTCTTCATTTCTTACTAACCTTTTATAAATTCTTTTAACTCTTTCTTCTCTATTGCATTGTAATTAGTTTATTTATCATTAGTTTTACTGACCTATTCCCTCTCCACATCTACAGTTATATCTAAATCAGTTACTCTTTGTTTATTTTTTACATCCCATCTATCCTTAATCTTTTTTTGACAGTACTGTAATTTATAATCCTACCTCACTTTATAAATTTCCTGAACTATAATATTTGTAACAAATCAAACTCCCTAATGCTTACTTTCTTCTTTTACTAAATGCAATCCACCATTACCGTATAACTCCCTCTCATTTATAAAACAATCATACACATCTACAAAAATAACATTATTTGTGTCGTATAATTTTTCAATCTCTCTTTTATAGAACATGCCCTATGCAACATACCTATTATCAAATCTTGGTGATAATCCAACTATTCCTCCTCTTCCTTTAATGTTATTCAAAGTACTAATCAATTCTTTGTACTCATCCATTATTGTTCTTGATGGTGCTGACAAATTATTTGCCCCTACCATAACAAAAATCTCTACTTTTCCTATTTCTTTACCATATCTGTAACTTCTCTAATTCTAGCTCCAGGAAAACATACTCTTACATACCTATTTTTATTTTCCTTTGCAATTACTTTTCAATATGCTCTAATTAGTGAATTCCCTATCAAGATTGTCTCATATTTGTTTCCCTACTTCATTTGTAAGATTCTCTTCCACCTTCTGAACTTCTTATCATTTCTATTTATTAATTTCTTGATCTGCTCACACTTCATGTCTAACACTTTTAATTTTACTTCTACATCCTTTACCTCTTTCTCTATCTCATTTATTTTTGCCTAACTATTTCCATTGCACTACTTATTTTGTCATTCATATCTTTTGTCATTCCACTAAATATATATTCCATTCTATCATTCTTATTTACATTTTCCTTCATTTCTCTTGACTTTATCTTTAAATTATCTATACTTAAAAACTATTTTTTTCATTTCTTTTATCCTATTTATACATGATCTACACAACCATATGCCCTTTTACATAATCCCTACTCTTATTTAAGCATTTCATTTAAAAAACCTTATCACATATAGTAGATTCTATCAAAGCACACTTAATTTCCTTCTGATCATCATATATATTGTATGGGGTGCAAATGCAATCCATCTTTTCTTACTTTTCATTTCCCCTATTCTATATTTAAATTTATGATTTTTCTACCACTCTTCAAATCTCTTTATACAAAGGAAAAAAAACTTTTTTGATAATGATGAGATAAAAATTATGTAAGATTCAATGCTATCTGCCATCTAGTGGATTAAATTGTAACTAAATTGTCTTCAATTTTAATTTCTGGAACTTCATACTAGTAAGTAAATAAATAATAAAATCTTTTTATTTCTTGAGAATTAATAAGTGAGAGCCAGAATTACCGGAACTGGAATTAATCTGAGAATCTTTTGCTCCAGTTATTATCACTCTACCATTGCAGCAAATCATATAGGGCAATTGAAACTAAACGTAAAAAAAATTAAAGGATCTTTTTTTTTCATGTGTCAAAGCATCGGCCGGAAAGCAAACATGCGAACCCGGGACAACTGCTTGTAAGGCTGCTGTGCTGATCACTCAACCACCAACGCTTGACTAGGATCATTTTTATTCACATGAATGCACTAAAAAAATTTTTTTTATCTTCTGTTTTCACAGTAATCTTGAGATTTTGCATCCAAAAATAATAATGTGGCTACCCATGTTTAAAAATATTGAATATCTCTAAATATGAATGCGCCATATTTCTATTTTTGATTGCATAACACCAAGAATATTGTAAAAGTTGCATTTATGTCAATAAAAGCATTTCTTAAAAAAAAATTTTTTATATTTTTTTACAGCCTAATTTGTAATATATAAAATGAATTACTACAGTTATAAGTATGAGAATAAGATTTCAATGAATTTGAATATTTTGAACTTTTATTGCGAATTAGCTCACTTTTATTTCTCCAACGCAGAGTCACACAGCATTCATTTTAAATACTTTAAGAAATGTCAATATTTTAGACATGATAAGGTGGGAATTATAACATGATAAAGATATACTGTTGATCAAGATAAGAATTCAGATGTTCTTGATTGCAAAAATGAGATTAAACAGACTTTAATTAAATAACCCATTGCAAGGCAAAACTTCTGAGCAGCGTCTTATGGAGAAATAGTGAAAAAAATGGTTAAATTGACTGCAAATTGAAGTCTCATTAACATAGATATTAAGCATATTGGAAAACACAGAATTGAGCTGGAAACCATAACCTTTTAATTTGAAAATCTATCATCCCCCCCCCCCCCCAGTCCATCAAAGCATGCAGAACATTTTCTGTGGACTTAGAGATTAAAGTTGCATATATAGATTTAAAAAGCTCAGCTCGGACTATAGATTAAAATTGTAAAATTTTTCATTGATATGCTCAATCTGCCATATGATTACTTTTGGCCATATGTAGTTTACTATAGGGATAGAGTCACAGACTCAAGATTTCAATATACTGGAATCAAACTCCATATCTCTCAATTACAATCCTCAAATGACTCTTAACTCACTTAATTTTTTTTATCCTGTGCACTTTAAATGCAATAGTAAAGTAGCAGACATTGAAGATTTTAAAATTGACTCTTATCTGAGTAGTGTTATTTAAATAAAACTGGCTTGATTTAAAGGAATAAAACTGTTAACTGCTCAATCAGCCATTAACTGGTGTAAATGTCACATGATTTCCAAAATAATTTATTACATAATTATTTTAATACAGATATTTACATTGCAACAAATACTGTCCAAATCAAAAACATTATGATTGAAGAACTAGAAGTGCAAACTTTATACCGTGTGATATATCTCATACTTAATTTAATTATTCTTAATTAAGCTTTCAAATGTAATTTTTTTTTATAATAGTTTAATAATTGTAGTAGTGAATCCTATATTGAATTGTTAAAACCCTCTAACTTTCCAATTCTAATGCTCAAACATCACATGACCTTTTGAGAAACAAATCAATTTATTTCTTTTTTTATTATTTATGCATACTTGCAAATATATTTATCCTTTCACAAAAACATTACTTCTATCTATCTATCTATCTATCTATCTATCTATCTATCTATCTATCTATCTATCTATCTATCTGTCTGTCTGTCTGTCTGTCTGTCTGTCTGTCTGTCTGTCTATCTATCTATCTATCTATCTATCTATCTATCTATCTATCTATCTATCTATCTATCTATCTATCTATCTATCTATCTATCTATCTATCTACCTACCTACCTATTTACCTACCTACCTATCTATCTACCTATCTATCTATTTATCTATCTATCTATCTATCTATCTATCTATCTATCTATCTATCTATCTATCTATCTATCTATCTATCTATCTATCTACCTACCTACCTACCTACCTATTTACCTACCTACCTACCTATTTACCTACCTACCTATCTACCTACCTATCTATCTACCTACCTACCTATCTATCTATCTATCTATCTATCTATCTATCTATCTATCTATCTATCTATTTATCTATCTATCTATCTATCTATCTATCTATCTATCTATCTATCTATCTATCTATCTATCTATCTATATGTCTATCTGTCTATCTATATATCTGTCTATCTGTCTTTCTGTCTGTCTGTCTACCTACTTACCTAACCACCCACCCACCCTCCACCCTCCCACCTACCTGCCTTTTTACCACCCTACCTACCTACATAGCTACCTACTACTTACCTACTTATCTACCTACCTATCTACCTAGTCTACCTTTCTACCTACCTACATACCATCTGTCTGTCTATTATCTGCTATCATCTTACTACAAATCGAAAAGTGCAACACAAAAAATAACACTCAATTCTATATTATCTTTGTTTAGTTGGGACTGAGCAAATGCAAAGATACAATTATTGGTATACCTGGACGAGTTAAAGGAATATCAGGAGGAGAAATGAGAAGGCTTAGTTTTGCCTCTGAGGTAAGATATTAATAATAAGTTTCAAGAGTTGTGTATTCTCATTTTCCAACTTTCTTTTGGAGAAATGAGGTTAGAGATTGGAGAAGCTAGATTAAACATGAGGAGACTTGCAACTTGCAGTGGATCATAATGATTGAAAATGATAAGTGATGATATATATATATATATATGGGTTTATATATGGGTTTATTGTGATATAAATAAATTAGCATGGAAAAATTTTCATATTAATAAGCGAGAAATGGCTAGTGATGTTGCTAGAGAAACCATCCATCACGAATGATAATTCACAAAGCTAAGCCATCTTTTTAAAGCTGTTTTTAGAAATTAGAATGAAAAATCGTTTAGCCTAAAAAACTATCAGTGGTGATTAATAGTTTCTTTAACAATATTATTCCTAAAACACATTTTTAACTGATTTACATAGAATTGATCTCACACATGAATTTGTTTATATATTTTTAAAAATCAAAATTATTTATAAAAATTTTAAACAAACATATAGATCTCTCTCAAAGCATTAATTTATAAATGGTATTTATTTACATAGAGCAAACTTAGTAAATCATAATGACTTTTTTTTAGAATTCTGAAAAATTCCATTAAATTGGTCAAAAACTAAAAATAAATGACTGTATTTTTATATTGGACTATTTCCATCATGTAATATGTGTACTTAATATCTTTAGAAGAAATTAATTTTATTTAAATATTTCAAATACATTCACCTCTCAGTAATAGCACATCGAACAGGTTAGTATATGCACAACGTTTTGAGAGGTATTGTTTCCCTCTCTTCTTCAGGTGTTGCTGACCTGATCAGTCACAATACTAGCATGGGAATTGAACCTTAGACTCTTGAGTATTGAATTTTAAGGTAATGCTTTAACCAAGTGAATCATTCTGCCAAATGCAACAGTCAGTAGAAATTTTATATACTTATCTGACTGTCGTCCTTGGCAGGGTGGCTCAGGGGGTAATACTCAAGAATCTATATGTCCAGCTTCAAATCCTATGCTAGTACTGTCACATCAGGCCAGAAATATCTGAAGAAAAGGGGAGAATAATACCTCTTGAACTATTGTGCATATACTAACCTGTTTGACGTGCTATTACTAAGAGGTGAACGTATTTGGAATATTTAAATAAAGCTAAATTTTTTTAAAGATATTCAGTACTCATATTCGATGATGGAAATAATTCAGTATAAAAATACGACTAGAACACCATTGTCACAAACCTTCAGGAAAACACTAAAAATAAATGACTTTGTCCTACTTTATTTTATTTTTATATATATAATGTTTTATGATTAACTTTATAGATTATATGTTTGTATCCATGATTTGATAGGTGCTTACTGATCCTCCATTGATGTTTTGTGATGAACCAACCTCTGGTTTAGATTCTTTTATGGCTGAAAGTGTGGTTACACTTTTGAAAAACATGGCTGAAGATGGAAAAACAATTTTATGCACAATACACCAGCCATCTTCAGAGACCTTTGCTATGTTTGATCAGTAAGTAAAAGTATTATAATAACATTACATTTTAAGGGAAAATCTATTTATTTTATTCTAGTACTGCCACCTGGTGTAAGTTTGATTAATCAATACTTATGCTAACATTGACCTTCTCCATAGATGTTTGTAATAATTTTTTAAAAATAATTTTTAATAGATTTTTCTCTTAAAAAGCACATTATTTTTGCAAAAATCTATAAAAAAATTTGATAGCAAATTTTCGATAATGTTATCTACAATAATTCTAGTCAGTCGAGTATTGGTGGTCGTGAGGTCAGCGATGGCTGCTTTACAAGCAGTTGACCTGGGATAACGGGTTCGCTTTCCAGCTGATGCTATGACACATGAGAAAAAAAAATTCTATTCAGCTACAATACAAAAAATTGTATGTAAAGATAGATATTCACAACAAAAAAATAAAATTAAAAATAGCTAACTAACATGATGATATAAATATCAAAAATGTCTTTTTAAATTTAGCTAGATCATAAACATCTAGCTTTCAGTTTAAATAAAGTTTGTAGCCAAATTAAATTATTTTAAAAAATAATTAGTTTAATCCTTTTAAAACTAATGCAAATAGCAAAAATATTTTAAATATTTAAAAAATGTAAATATTATCTTCAAAATATAAAAAAGATCCCATTATTGTTTTTATTAATGTGAAGTTAAAAAAATACAATTCTTCACTACATGTGATTACCATACCTCCAAAGATCATTAATAATCATAATAAAGTACATTTCACATATATATATTATTAAAAATATTCAAAAATAAAAATAGCTTATGGAGAAATTTATTTTTCTTTCTTATTCTACTAATTGTTTAAAAACCAGTTATGATTTAGAGTTCTTCTTATTTCATAATTACATCTGAGACCTAGAAACAAAAAGAAAAAACTAAATAGTAGGCTTCTTACTGTTAAATTCCCATTATTCTGCACAATATTGTGGGTGGAATTTAATGATATTGATAAAGTAATATTTTTTATCATTACAGATTGTATAATTCAGCAACTATGAGTGTTGAACGGGATTCTTTCCAGAAGGATCAGTGCAGTGTTTAAATTAGTATCTTCAAAATAACACAAAAACATTATTTTCAATGTCATGTGATTTTAGTTTTGAATGACAATAGTTCTATAGATATAATTTAATATTGAAATGACTAAAACAGCGGCTTAATCAGTGAACAAATTTACAGCTTCAGTTCTCAAATCAAGAGGCTTCAGATTCACCTATTTAATTAGAAAGTTAGGTTAAAGATAAGACAGCTATTCTTATGTTTTATAAAGTCGTAATCTTATATCAAGATTTGACGAGATCCCTCTAGCGTTAAATATATATATATTCAGGGCACTGTGTCAAAGGTTAAAACCTTTAAGTAATTACATATACTCACTTGTGCTTAATAAAAATATATAATTGCAACTTTAGTTTAGATTTATAAATAAATTGAACAATTTAACTACAGATATTGTGTTATAACCATAGAATGAAGTGCTTAAATCTATAGATATATTTAGTAAAAAAAATTGAGAGATGATATAGAAGTATCAATTCACAGAGGAAAATTATTTTTAATTGATTCTATTAAAAACATAATTTTGTTTTAATTTGTTTTTTCTATAATCATTATTTTCTTCAGTATTATGTTAGATTTAGTTAAACAGTTTTATAGATAAAAATAATTCAAAGCTGTAGCTTCATACAATAGAAACTTATAATAGCAAATTATTATAATTTTGTTTACACTATTTTTTAGCATACTCTTCTATTCTCACTATATTTTTATGTCATCTAGGGTAAGCATTAACAATCAATAGTTGCCAAATGGTAATCCTTTACAAATTTATTCCCACTGCTGTGCTATTACAATATCCTCAGATCAGTTTCTAGCTTCGGCTTTCATCAATGAGGATTTTTTTTATATTTTTTGAAGCGTGCTCCGACTTTTTTGGGACCTAATGCATTTTCCTCTTAGCAGTGATTATTTTATCTTATCTTATTTTATCAAGTCACCCGTCTAAACTAACACCTTTTTAATATTTATAATTCAAGTTTAGTTATTTGCATAGTTATAAAGATCTAAAATCAGTTCTATTTCTATATATTATGCAACTCTTAGTTTTTATAACCTTAGGCACCATTATTTTTTGGGGCAGGATTGGTAACAAAATCAATAATATATCACATGCCTATCAAAGCATTACATGATATCTACTTACACATTATTATTCATTAGCATAACATTGCCCTTTTGGATTTTTAAGATCCCAGGCACAAATTTGAAATGGGACCATCAGCTAATAAAAAAGTGAATAAATAAAATCTTTAATTTTTAATGCAAGAAAGAAACATATACAACATTTATTGTTATCTAAATACAAACTATTAGCAATTTCCCCTCCTTAGAAAACATCAAACAGTGAGACATTGGGAAATTTGATGTACTTCATTTCAAAGTAAGCTTCAGTTTTATGTATAAGAACTTGCATCAAATATCAGTCTCTCAGTCTATTTTATTAATGTGTAAGATATATATTATATGGTCAATTAAAATAAAGTAGCTTGGTTGGAGTGACCCTAGTCTCCAGAGTCCTGGGCATACACCCAGTTGACCAATCTTAGGGATTCTACTGCATTAGCATATTCTTCTTACTATTTTTACATTATCTAATGCAAATGGTAGTAATAAATAGATGGCGCTGTTTAGTAAATCCTTGTCTACTGCTGTCTTATCCACTTATGTCTAGACTGAACTGGTTTCAGATCAGTATAACTATGCAGACAAATAATTTTGGATGAAAAAATCTGGTATTTATTTATTAAATACTCTGAGAGATCTTGAGTTGAATCAAGCCACTATGAAACGGTTTAATCATATAGATATATTTTAGCCTAATAGTATTGAGTTAACTTTGGGAAATTCTCACTGGAATTATAGAGCCAAATTAATTAACTAGCTACACCAGAAGCAGGCTGAATATATAATTGATTAATTACTAAAACTTATATTAGATAGCATAAAAGTGGTGATAGTAGAAGAATATGTTAATAAATAGCAATATGTAAATAAAGATCATGTGTTGATAATCCTTTCTTGTTGACATATTATTTATTTAATCTCAATCCCAGATGCTTTGTTTTAGTGTGATAGTTTACTTAAAATCTTACTAAAATTAATAAAAGGCATATTGATTACTGAAGCTATTAGTTTTAAGTTTAATTAATCACCATAGTTCTGCTTCTGATTTCCATTTATATTTATATTGGACTCAAGATAATATCTTGATCGTCAAAATAAGAGTCATAGATCACATGACCCTGTCTCTTAAGCTTGTAAGTTACAAAACAATGAGGATTGCCAACTCCTCTACAAGCTTTGTGATAAATGCTTAGCCAGAGCCAGCACTTAAAATATCTATGTCGGGAACCTCTCCCCAAACCCCTGACTATGGTTTCGTGCTTTGGCACTACTCAGAGAGGTGTCAGGGTAGGTTCAGACACTAGATCTAAAAATACCAACCCAAAGCCAGCATTTAACTAAAAGTTATCTATTGAATGGAAAATCTGAAATTTTCAGACATCTACATGTCTTCAAACCCAGCTATCCAACTCAAATAGCTATATGGGGCTGATAGATCTTCAGCCATACCATATAGCAATAGTCTTAGCAATATAAAAATTGCATAAGACTTATGGCAGAGACTATAAATAGTCAAAATAAGAGTCATAGATCACATGACCCTATCTCTTAAGCTTGTAAGTTACAAAACAATGAGGATTGCCAATTCCTTTACAAGCTTTGTGATAAATGCTTAGTCAGAGCCAGCACTTAAAATATCTCTGTCAGGAACCCCTCCCCAACCCCTGACCATGGTTTTGTGCTTTGGCACTCCTCAGAGAGGTGTCAGGGTAGGTTCAGACACTAGATCTAAAAATACCAACCCACCAAAAGTTATCTATTGAGTGGAAAATCTGAAATTTTCATACATCTACATGTCTCCAAACCCAGCTATCCAACTCAAATAGCTATATGGGGCTGATAGATCTTCAGCCATACCATATAGTAGTAGTCTTAGCAATATAAAAATTGCATAAGACTTATGGCAGAGACTATAAATAGTCAAAATAAGAGTCATAGATCACATGACCCTATCTCTTAAGCTTGTCAGTTACAAAACAAAGAGGATTGCCAATTCCTCTACAAGCTTTGTGATAAATGCTTAGCCAGAGCCAGCACTTAAAATATCTCTGTCAGGAACCCCTCCCCAAACCCCTGACTATGGTTTCATGCTTTGGCACTCATCAAGGAGGTGTCAGGGTAGGTTCAGACACTAGATCTAAAAATACCAACACAAAGCCAGCATTTAACTAAAAGTTATCTATTGAGTGGAAAATATGAAATTTGTAGACATCTACATGTCTTCAAACCCAGCTATCCAACTCAAATAGCTATATGGGGCTGATAGATCTTCAGCCATACGATATAGTAGTAGTCTTAGCAATATAAAAATTGCATAAGACTTATGTCAGAGACTATAAATAGTCAAAATAAGAGTCATAGATCACATGACCCTATCTCTTATCTCTTAAGCTTTAAGTTACAAAACAATGAGGATTGCCAATTCCTCTACAAACATTGTGATAAATGCTTAGCCAGAACCAGCACTTAAAATATCTCTGTCAGGAACCCCTCCCAACCCCTGACCAAGGTTTCGTGCTTTGGCACTCCTCAGAGAGGTGTCAGGGTAGGTTCAGACACTAGATCAAAAAATACCAACCCAAAGCCAGCATTTAACTAAAAGTTATCTATTGAGTGGAAAATCTGAAAGTTTCAGACATCTACATGTCTTCATACCCAGCTATCCCACTCAAATAGCTATATGGGGCTGATAGTAGTGCTAAGACTACTACTATATGGTATGACTGAAGATCTATCAGCCCCATATAGCTACTTGAGTTGGATAGCTGGGTTTGAAGACATGACGATTTTTTACTCAATAGATAACTTTTAGTTAAATGGTGGCTTTGGGTTGGTATTTTTAGATCTAGTGTCTGAACCTACCCTGACACCTCTCTGAGGAGTGCCAAAGCACAAAACCATGGTCAGGGGTTTGGGGAGGGGTTCATGACAGAGATATTTTAAGTGCTGGCTCTGGCTAAGCATTTATCACAAAGCTTGTAGAGGAATTGGCAATCCTCATTGTTTTGTAACTTACAAGCTTAAGAGATAGGGTCATGTAATCTATGACTCTTATTTTGACTATTTATAGTCTCTGCCATAAGTCTTATGCAATTTTTATATTGCTAAGACTACTACTAAATGGTATAGCTGAAGATCTATCAGCCCCATATAGCTATTTGAGTTGGATAGCTGGATTTGAAGACATGTAGATGTCTGAACATTTCAGAGCTTTCACTCAATAGATAACTTATAGTTAAATGCTGGCTTTGGGTTGGTATTTTTAGATCTAGTGTCTGAACCTACCCTGACCCCTCTCTGAGGAGTGACAAAGCACGAAACCATAGTCAGGGGCTTGGGGAGGATATTTTAAGTGCTGGCTCTGGCTAAGCATTTATCACAAAGCTTGAAGAGGAATTGGCAATCCTCATTGTTTTTTAATATCTTGATCATTTGTCTAATTTGAAATCACACATTTAATGTTAAATTTTATAAGTTATACTGGAAGATTTTGTGATTTTAGTATTATTTAACCACTTGAATGACATGTGCATTAGCTTAATACTGATTATGTGTGTTCAGATCAAAAAATGAATACATTTACATAAACAATCAGTATTTAACATACATTACCACCAATGTGGGCTTTGAGCATTCCACCATCAGATTTTCAATGAAATGGACAGCTAAAGAGTTATGGGGGGGGATTGAAGCCTATCCATTAAAGTATGAAGATTGGCTATCTTAATATAAGCTGAGCATTGATTGTATATCTGTGTGGAGATGATAATCTGGACCATCTGATGACTGCTGGTTTAGCATGAAATATGTATATTGGTGATTGTTTAGCTTTTTAAAGAGTGTGATAAAGTGTGTCAGCAATATGAGATAGTGTGGATAGCTGAGGATCATGTGAAAGTCTGAGTTCAAACCCCCTATATATTACTTAGTGCATGTATAAAAAAGCCTGTATTGTAGAAAAAAATTCATATAACTTTTCTTGATGAAAATTTTTGCTATATATATTTTATATTCTTAGATCCACAATTGCTAATATATATAAATAACATATTATTCATGTTTATATGCATACGGTTCATAGTATTGTTGAATAAACATACGGTTCATAGTATTATTGTATCAATATTTTGTCTGGTTTGCCCCAGCCACCAATTGGATAATATATGTTATTATTAAACCAATTGTAAAAACACTGTAAGCATTATCATATAACTAGATTAAAAGTTCAAGCATTGCTAGCCAAGAGGTCATCGTAGCAGCCTTGCAAGCAAGTAGTCGGTTGCAGATGGTTGTGGGTTCGCCTCCCGGCCAAAGCTATGACACATGAGAAGATTAAAAGTTTGACAAAACAAAAATAAAAAAATAAAATAAAAAGACAAGTGTGACCCAAGTAAAACACCAGTATTATGAATCATCCATGGATTAACCCAAATAATATATTATTTATATCTGCAGCCATGAAAATCTTCCTTTTAATATATACATATATATAGCAAAAATTTGTGATATATTGATATGAAAAACATATACTTCATTATGAGAATGAACTTTAAACTAAAAATATATATTATGTTGAATTGCATTAGTCAGATGTTAAATGCAATATATAAAAGAAAAAGAGACAAAAAGTTAAAACAATCATTCTCACAGTGAAATATATTTTTTCACATCTGAAGAAATATCAATTCTTAAACAACATCAAACGGAAAATTAGGGAGGCGTATTTCATTACTGGCAACAATAATTCTATCAATGGATGCGATGCTTGCTTCGACATCTCCAAACACTGGGATACCTAATAAAATGCATGTATTTTGCATATCGCCATTATCCTTGTTATGCACGGTTCACTATTGCTAGGAATATGATGCAGTCTACCTGGAAAGCGATAAGCTTTTAATATTTTGCACTCTTTATTGATTCTCTTTCAAGCACTTCTTATGCTTTTAATTTTGTTATTATTTCTTGATATATGTTGTGTGTTTGAATGCAGCAATAGAGAAGCTGAATAGAGTAACAGTATGATGGCTTTGCACTTTTGGGGGCTTATTGAGTCCTTATATTCATAGTCAGAATCAGAATAGACAAATGGTAGAATATAAATATATATAGGCAGATGGTATTCAAATTTATGTAAATTATGATTTACAGCATTCATTTTTTGGAGAGGGGGAAGCATGATTCTTTGCTGTTTATAGAAAGGCTGTTACTCACATTTTGAATTGCTTCTTTCAAAATATTATATTGTAGCCAAAGTAGGTTTAAATATATGTTCTGTTGCTTTCTGGTATTCTAGGAAGATAAGAGTTATATTCTGGTATGTAAAATACCCTTTCATATAAGTACTGATATTGTGATATGTAGGTGAATAAAAATGACCAAGATTCTCATAGTACGTTGCTTTGCATCCTGTTTGGAGGCATTTAATTTTATATACATTGTTTGTTGTCAGTTCAGGTTCGATTCTACTCTTGGAATTATTAATTAGTCTATTGATATAGGTCAGGAACTTAACTGAAATGTTGGGGGAAAGATTTTATTAAATGTTTCTGTAAACGTGGAAATGTATGGCAGTAGTAGTCAAGGTCTGTCAACATTGGGAGGGTTTGAATTTAGTTCATGATAGAATTGTTTGACTTTTCTTGGTAAGTGGTTGTATTTAAATCCAATGGACTTTAAGTCTTTTAAATATTGTTTATATTTGCTTTGCAAGATGAATCATGTTGGGGAGTTGACTTAGGGTGTGTGAATCTGTGAACTTCAAGTGATTTAATGCAAATTAAGTATTCTAGATGATGTGTGTTTTTTGTAGGAAAATGTCTAATTACTTTGGTCTTTGAAGCAAATCTTACCATTTGATCATTAGGTGTAAGGCTGAGTGCACCTGGAAGTTTACTTTGATATTGCAGATTGAGAGCTCTGGCCCAGCTATAAAGATAACATTTATATAGCATATGTAAATGAGGTCAGGAGTGTGTGACAAGTGTGCTGGAAGGAGTTATGTTTTTGAAGTGATTCATGTATAGGTTGAATAGGATGCTACCGAGAGGTCAATACATGGGCCATCCAATGGTCTTGTGTTAATGTTGACCATGGAATGTAGCTATAATATTGTTATCTAGCCAGGTGAAAAACTCAGAAATGGCCTCAGTGCATATCAGAAAATATTTGTGCTTTATGAGTTTAGCTCTAATTATATTTATTGTAAGTTTCCTTTTAATTGAGTCATAAAAATCAATGATATCTAAGGAAGCTATTTTATATGTAGAGTCAAATTTCCTATTCTTTATATGGTTGATGAAATCTAATGATGATTCTTTATATGGTTGATGAAATCTAATAATGATTAGATAATGTAGGTGCGACATTCTATATATGGTTGATGAAGTTGAATGAAGACTTGTTAGGGTATGTGTGGTATTCTTTATATGATTAATGAAGTTGAATGATGACTTGATAGTGTATGTGCAATGGTCTTTATATGGTTGATAAAGTTGAATAATGATTTGATAATGTACAAATGCTGCCATCTGTTTAAAAGAAGGAAAAGATCATAGATTTATTCTCATGGATAAATCTGAGTTCACCAACGAAATGCAGCTTCAAATAAACAATCCAAAATTCAACACACTTATAACATAAAGTGCAATAAAAATAAGTTTGTCAGCAAATTATTACATAAATATTGCAACAAGGCCTTCATCAAGAGTGAGTACTGCAAAATAATGTCCATCCATGGCCATCTTCCCATGAATGTTGGCCAATGCCAAATATACCCCTCAGAATCATGCTTGACTTTGGAGGCATGCTTTATTTTAACACTGCCCAACTAATTGATCAATGGTTGACTGACCAGCTTGATTACAACACATACACTATCAAGTTATTATTTTACTCCATCAACCATATAAAGGATCCCAACTTTATGCTGCATGTCAAATAACTACATTAGATATCACTGAACTCATTTAATAGGAAACTTTCAATATTCATAATTAAAGCAGAACTCACTAAACACAAATATTCCCTGATAAGAAATGAGCTCATTGTTAACCCTTTTTTTAAAATTAGGTAACAATATAGTCACATTTGATAGATCCATCCTACCCTACCCAGCCTATACATAAATCATTTTGAAAGATATAATCCTTCCAGCATATTTCTCTCACACACTCCAGGCCTCATCTACATGTCCTATGTCGATGATATATTTGTAGCTGAACCAGAGACCTCAATCCACTATATTAAAGCAAATATCCAGGTGCACTTAACCTTACACCTAATGACTGAATGGGAAGACTCCTTTCAAAGTCTGAGGTGCTTAGACCTTCTCTTACAAAGAAACACACATTATCTAGGATACTCAATGCTCATCAAACCATTTGAAATTGATAGATTTATACACCCTAAGTCAACTCCCTCTCCTTCTCATAAATTTGCCAGTCTACCCTCTTTTCTACACTGCAGTCACCTATTGTGTGAACATGACTCATGTTGCAAAGCAAATATGGAACAATATTTAAAAACGTAACCTCCATGAGATTCAAATACAACCATTTAACAAGGAAAGACATACAATTCTACTGGAAACTAAAATCAAACCCCACCAATGATGATAGGCTTTGGCTACTCCTGCTATACATTCCTACACCAATGAAACATTTAATAAAACTTTTCCCAACATTTTGCTTGTTTCCAACCCCTCCCTCTACCAATAGACTAATTAATAATTCCATGGATAGAGTCAAAGCCAAACTGACCACCGACACTGTATATAAAATTAAATGCTCCAAAACTGCATGCAAAGTAACATACTATGGAGAATCTTGGGCTTCCCTATCCACCAGCCTATCACAACATCAGTACATATATGAAAGTGCATCTCACAATCCAGAATATAGCTCTAACTTTCTTGAATACCGAAAAACAATAAGATATATATTTAAACCTTTGGATGTAATAGAATATATTTAAAGAATTGACTCAAAACATAAGATTAGGGAAGTATGGTATATAGCTAACATTATTCATGCTATAGACCACAAAGAATCATGCTTCACCTCCAAAAAAGGATGCTCGAAACCATAATTTACATCCATTTGAATACCATTCAGCTATATATATATTTCACCATTTTCCTATTCTGATTCTGCTATGAAGTTGAGGCCACAGTAAGCCCTTGAAAGCATTTAGCCATCATTTGTTACTCTGCTCAGCTTCTCTATTGCTGGATCCCAATGCACTTAACATATATTACAATTTGTATAAGAGATGTTTACACATTTTTTATTATCTCTTAATTTAAATGTAAAATATTTTTTCTCCTTATACCATGTGTTTATATTGTAATTGGGAAATCTTTAACTCTAATTAGTTTTCTCTCTAATTCAAATGATATAAGCATATCCCAAATTTTTTCAATGAAACATTTGTTAAGGCTTATTATATCATCTAATTTATGGATTTTATCGCTATGGGAAATTAAATTCTGTTTATCTGATAAATAACCAATCCAAAAATATTATTAAAGGTAAGTTTTTACTTATATATGAGTTTAGATAGTTATGGTATTTTTTATATACTTATCAAAAGTAGCAGTAGTTTTGGACTTTTAATTGAAGTTTTTTAAAGTAGTTGTTTTATCTTTAACTTATATGGACATTCATACTATTTTATGATGTGTTTTATAAAATTAAAAAGGAATGGTTTAGTGGTTATATTTGTTCTCATTTTATGTGTCCTCTCTACATTGAATTTTTAGTAGATAGTGTTATTTTTATTATTTTCTTTTTATTTGTTAGGGATATTGATGATTGTTTACTTGTTATATAGAAAGATAAATTGAAGGTTTTTTTAGTAATAAATCGACTGCTTGTGATTCTAATATTAAATTTACATTGAAGCGGATGGGTGTGTGTGTGCTTTTGAATTCTAGATTTAAATGTTGATCAAGTTGATAATATTTTTTTTTATTTTTATTTTTAAATGTCATAGCATCGGCCGGGACGCGAACCCGCAACCCGGGCAACTGCCTGCAAGTGCAAAGCAGTCGCGCTGATCTCTCGACCATCAATGTAATATTTTATTTTGTAGTAATTTTTATTAAAGAAAAAAAAATCAAGAAATATGATAAAGTCAGGCAGTTATTAACTTTTTAAAGAAAATTTCTCTATTGAATTTTTGTTATACCAATACAAGGTATAATACTTTTGAAAATAATATTTATATTAAGATAAGTCAATTTGCTTCCAACTATATTGAGTTAGGATATAATCCTGAATTTATTAGAAATATATTTAATGAATATATTTAAAATTTGTTAATTATAAAGATGTAATTGGTAGTGAGAATAATTTATTCTTTTATGATATAAGTCATCAATTTGTAAATTGATTTATGAGAATATTTTTTTTATTGTGGTATGAAAGTGGCCTGAAAAAAAGATCTGAATTTAAATTTCTTATTAAACAGTTCAAAATAGTCAATTGATAACAAAACTATTCCTGGGGTAGTTTGTAAGATTCTTTGCAGTTGTCTAAAATTTATATAGATCAAGGTAAATTAATTTTTAATGAAAGAGTCAAAGCTCATAAGAATAGAATTAAAAATAGATATCATAACTCAGCTTTGTATTTTCATGAATTGAACACAGGTCATAAAATGTTATTTGACAACATAGAGGCTATTTTTTATGAAAAAATGAATTGGAAAAAAGAATCAAAGAAACTTTGATGATAAAATTTTTTGAATCAGAGGCCATTAATCTCATGAAGATATTCTTTGATCTGAAAGGAAGTTGGTTGTTGAAATTAATGATGGAAAGGATATTTTGTTTTTGTGTGTTTTGTTGAATTTTACTTGAAAAGATTTATTTGTTGTCAGTGTTGTTAGCCGAGAGGTCATCGCAGCCGCCTTGCAAGCAAGTAGTTGGTTGCAGACGATTGTGGGTTCGCCTCCCGGCCGATGCTATGACATATATAAACAAGATTTATTTGTTAATAGATAAAATCATGGTTGTGAAAGAAGTTTTAATAAAATTTCGTTTTTTGGCTAATATTTTAACGTTATATGAATTTCGACTTTATTTTTCTATTTTATATACATGAAAGCAATCCATCCTTAATGAATACCAAACAATATCAAGAATATCAATCTGTTTACTGGCAAGACAATCTTTTTTATTAAGACAAAGGTGAATTTCCCATCTTTATCTATTGTCTAATATATTTACATAGACACTTAAAGTGATACTTGTCAGAAAAAGAGTGAAATTTATAATTCAATTTTTTTTAAATAAACCTCTACGTCCCAATCAATATTTAAAGTACATAGTGATGCCATCTTTTATTAAGTCTAATACCTCAAATAAAAGGTGGGTCTATTTTTTATATGAATGTAATAAACCTTGATTACTAAATGAGATGGCTAGATACATTAAATGTGGATGGGTGAATAATTTGTATATATATTTTCTATAAATTTTAACAAACCAATAAACAAACTTTGACAACTAAAGATGTAGGACTGAGAGTATGTAGTATTTATGATAATAATAGTCTTTAAATTTGCACATTTAAAAAATCCTTGGCAACAGACTTTCAGTAGTCATTTTAAATAAATTTGCAAATAATGTCCTCTTATATTCATATAATTTACTAATAAAGTGTCAATAAATGATTTATTTCCCCCTATAAAATCTTGAAGACCAAATGAAAGTGGTTCATTTTTTATCTGAATAGTAGATTACATTGAAAAATACATTATATCGATGCAAGAGGTGATTATATGCAAGTTTATTAAAAATAAGCGGTTACCATAGCTGCCTTCCAAGCAGCTGGCCCGGTAAATGCTTTGACATATATATAAAAGACAGATTTGTAAAGAATCTTATAATATGCATATTTTATAAATTTAATTATATCTATAATGTTTTGAATAAATTTAATTATTTCAATGAAAAAAAAATATTGCATCTTATTTTGTTTAAGTTTATTGCTAATGGCAGATGGTAAATTAGCTTTCCTGGGACCAACAAGAAAAGTTCAACCATTTTTTGAAAGGCCAGTTAATTTATATTTTGTTAGTAATAATATTATATATATTGTATTATCTTGGTATTTCCTTATCACAATTGTTGCACTTATATATATCTTAAATTTTTTTTACTTGAATTATTAGAGTATAATTATATAGGGTTATTAGTTATTAAAATGGCCAGGTAATATCTTTTTTAGTTTCATTCTATAAATAAGTTATCTTTGATAAGACCCAGAATGATGTTTTGTCTATTTTTTAAACTTATTATAAACATTTTGGGAAATTAAAGAAATTTATACTTTGTTCTTTTTATCTTTTAAAAACAATATGGTACTAACTTCTAAAAATTAAGTTATTTATAAATTTATGTTTTGCTTTAAAATAGCAATATAATGTTTATTTTTATGTTTTAACAGCAATAAATTTTGTTTAAAATAATAATTTTAACCTGTTTTATTTTATTGTATCTTTTAAGAATAACCTGAAATTTGTTTTATTCTTTTTTAAAGACAAAACAATATGCAGTAGTCAAGCGTTGGTGATAGAGAGGTCAGCACAGCTGGCTTACAGGCAGTTGGCCCGGGTTAGCAGGTTTGCTTCCCCGCCGATGCTATGATATATGAAGAAAAAAAAAAACAATATGCACTATACTTAGAATTTTGTTTTTAAAAAATCACTGATCAAAAATAAAACATTTCCATTTTAAAAACTTTTTTTTTTTTTTTTAATAATTAAGTATTTACTTCATTAGCATGTAATCTATAACATATATATGTGCTTTGTGCACAGATAATGAAGTTTGTAAAAGCAAATAATACTCTGCAATTTAATGAGCTGAGTGCTTTCGGGAGGCTTTATGCTCCCGTAATCATAGTTACTAAAGTGCTGAGAACTATACAAATGTAGTATGCAAATGTATGCAAATTAATGCAAAGTGATCAAATGTAGTATGCAAATGTATGCAAATTAATGCAAAGTGATTAAAGAAACCATTTTCGAGGGAGAGAAAAGCATGCATTGCGTTTATTGATTGATGTAGGATCGCTTGCTATATAGCATGCTCTTTGAAAACATAGCCAGTGGTCCTTTCATATTCGGCGAAGACTGAATTACCTTCTAGCTTAGTTATAATCTTGTTATAAAGGTATTCCTGCTGTGCGATTCTGGTTGCAATGTTAGTCCTGGTTTCACCGTAATGTGATGAAATAACATTGCTTGTTTATATATATATGTTTCAATAGGAGACTTTAATAAATGAATAACATATTACATTCTTATGTGTGTGGAATATATATGTATATACTTGATATTTTAAAATGTATTTTATAATAATCACTTAATTAATTTTACAAAACAAACTCGAGCATGTTAATAGTAACTATGACTTAGATATTGTATCATTTAAACAGAGTATATATAAACCATGTTGTCAGGCTGAAAAAGCCCCTTATTATTTTGTTCTTTTTATATATATTTGCTTACTTGATAAGACGCTATATTTTTAATAAACTTTTTTTTTTTTTTTACAAAATTGCAATGTATGTATTTCTAAACATGTTTGATGCAAAACTATGTAACATAAATAATTAAAAGGAAGTTTGTCTGCTCTTAGGAACAAACAAAATGTAAATTTAAACTTTGAAATAACAGTTGAAGTGCAATTGCCATTGTGTTCTAAAAGTTTGTTCTTTTATTTTTACTAGAATTTTCCAAAATTCTTGTTAAGGATTAAAGTAAAATACATACACATGTACCTGAAATACAATGCACATACCCATGAATAAAATTAATAATTTTGTCAAAGATTTAAAGTATAATAGTGCACTAAATTGAAGGGATTATTTATTACTAATTGCTGAAGTTGATCTATGTTTGCGTTAGTGCACCCATAACACCATGTATTGGAATTATTTTATAATAATGAAGTGTTGATAAAACCTTTATTAAATCTATATTATGTTTCTATATATTATAGTGCCTACAGATTATGTAATACTCTGGTGGATAGAGTGTCAATTACTTTCAAAAGAAACTATAATGACAAATATTGGTCAAAGCACCCATAGAAGTTAACACCTATTGTTATATGATGCCTCACATGTATGTACATTAATGATATTTAGACTAATATATTGTGCAACAATCACTTATGAATGGGTTAATGTGTTTCAAATGCTCTTCTGATGAAAATTAACATTTGGTAGCCCAATGGAGTCAATTTAAACAATATTTTGTATGATTGTTCCCTCACAGCCATTGGATATTTAATAAGTTATATGTGGATTTCATTATAAACTAAAAATAGGACCTCTGATAACAAATATGTTATCATTATTTGCAGGTCATTTAGTTTCATTTCAAAGCTTGTTATCAAATAAGTATCTGAAGGGGTAATCTAATGTATATATGTTTGTATAAGAAAAAAAGGATTGAGCATGTTTAATTAGAAGAAGATCACAATAATTGTTTTAAAAATTATAAATAATAATTGAATAAATTTTTATCTAAATAACTTGTTTAGATTTTTAATATATTTATGGTAAAGAAATCATAACACGTTAAGGTTTCTATTTATAATTTTATATTTTTTAACAAAATTAATTCCAACTTATATTTTCCACTGGTTATTTTGTTCAGCACCACTCATAAGTATAAACATGCAACATGATCACAACACATTAAATTCTATTTTTACGATTTTTATTTAACAATAACATGAAAGGCTAAAACCTTTGATAGATGCACTTTAAAAATGCTTAAATGACAACCAATCAGATGTAATAATAACTGCACAGGAAACTCTAAATTCAAAACACAAGGCAAAAAATTTATGAGAAAAAGATAGACCCACCTATTTCTTTACTTAAATTTATATATAAGTAAGCCAGACTCAAGCATTTTGAACCAAGAGCATGAAGCTCTTCACGTTACTATTATATCATCTGCTTGAGCTTAAGAAATTAATATATTTACATTTGTTAAGATCATTTCATTAGATTTGAAAATTACTGGTAGTAAATCGAAAGATTTCATGTTGTTTATTTATATATAATATTTAGTGAATTAAATGTGAAGATGTTTAAAGCTTCATGCTCTTGGTTCAAAATGCTTGAGTCTGGCTTATTTATATATAAATTTAAGTAGAGAAGAAGGTGGGTCCATCTTTTTCTCGTAAATTCTTTGCCTTGTGTTTTGAATTTAGAGTTTCCTGTGCAGTCATTATTACATCTGATTGGCTGTCATTTAAGCATTTTTAAAGTGCATCTGTCAAAGGTTTTAACCTTTTACATTATTATTATGTCATCTGCTTGTGCTTAAGAAATTAATATATTCAATTTTTCTTTAATTTTATTTATCTATTATTATTATTATTATTATTATTATTATTATTATTATTATTATTATTATTATTATTATTATTATTATTATTATTATTATTATTATTATTATTATTATTATTATTATTATTATTATTATTATTATTATTATTATTATTATTATTATTATTATTATTATTATTATTATTATTATTATTATTATTATTATTATTGTTGTTATTATTATTATTATTGTTTTATTGTAAATAAATTTCTATTATTATTTTATTAAATTAGAAGTTGTGAATTTCATTTACTTCAATCATTTTAGTTCAGTAACCATAATTTATATGCAAAGAAACTGGGAGAAACAAACTTTAATAACTAGAAAGTAATTTAAACCGTATTATTATTATACTGTACATTTCTTTTATTTAATTAATATTATTTAAGTTGTTACCTTTTAATTTATCACACACACACACAAATGTTAGCATTATTCATTATTTTATTCAGTTTAAGTTGTATTGGTATAGATTAGGGATTTAAAACAATGGCATATAAATAAAATCTTCCATTTGATTTACTTCAGTATTTTTTTTTACTTTATAAATTTTGAATTTAATTTGATTTTAGTAGAGTCTGTCTCCTGGGCATCATACATCAATAGTTTTATTAAATCAATCCATAAGATGGATCATTGAGTTTTTCTTACATTTTATTTAATTTTACTTATCCAATAGGTTAGTACCTTAATTTGGGTACATAATGTTGTCATTCCCACTCCTCCCATTTATACCATTACAATATATAAGGAAGAACTGATAAGCTGAACATCACAAATTCAAAATCTTTTACTATCTGTCCAGAATTACAATGTAATGTTTATTTTATAGCTTTAATTATTGCTATATCATATTTTAGTATATTTTAAAGTATTATATTATTATTAATAATACTACAGGTAATAAAAATTAATATTTATTTAAATTATCAGCATAGTTTGGGTTTATAATGAGAGTGACGTTTATTGTTGAAATCCAAAAATTTCACCCCCTCCCCCTATAAATAAAACTCTGCAGCAAAGGATTTGGGATTAAGAATAGACTGCTTTTGTCTTATAATTATTTTGTAAAATTGTTAGAACAGTGCCTAGATAATTTGTCTTATAATAGCCAATATTGTACCAGTTGAAGTATCTGAAGATAGTGATATAAGAAGAGGTAAAAGATTATTTGTATATGAGCATTTGACGAACCAATATCTTTTTTTATAAAGCAGCAAGAGGTATTTTTCATCTAGCACAGCTTATTTACTATTTTTCTACAATTAATGTTTTATTATCTAAAAGTCAACTCACAATCTTTCAACAGTAAACCTGATTGGTAGTCTGTGTGAAACATCAGAATGTATTTAATTTGATATAGTGAAAGAACGTGTTTATTGCAATAATAGTTATCATAGTTTTTGATGAACTAACATCTCATTTTGCAAGGCAACTGGAGATGCTTTTGGTGTGACATTGCTTCTTTTTCTTCTGATTCTTTTTCTTATTCATCTTTTTATTCTCATTATTATTAATTTTGTTGTTGTTGTTGTTGTTATTATTATTACTACTACTACTGCTGCTATTGCTACAGCTACTACTACTACTACTACTACTACTGCTACTGCTACTGCTACTGCTGCTGCTACTGCTACTGCTACTGCTACTGCTACTTCTACTACTACTACTACTACTACTACTACTACTACCACTACCATTACCACTACCACTACCATTAACATCCCTCCTCCCAACCACCAAAAGGTATTCCACTATCCACCACTAGAGGACCGTTTAGGTATCCTGGGTGCAGTACGCAATGATGCATTATATGTTAGTAAAGGGGTATTAGATTACTTAAAAAAAGTACAAAGGGAAGTAGGAAGACATGCATTAGATGCAGAGGTATGGACAGCAAAGGAGGCAATTCAAGGAGAAATGGGATGGTCAAGTTTTTATATGAGGGATGCAAAAACCAAATTGAAAATGTTCGGTAGATTGCAGTTTATGAATAATAAAAGAATAGCCAAAATAGTATTTAATCGGGTTACAAGTAAAGGGCAGGCAACAAGATGGGTAAGAAAGGTAATGCGGTATGCAAAAGATTTGGATAAAGAATTTGTGTCAGTATACTTGTACAAAAGGTGGGGTGATTGGGTTAGGATGATTGTTGAGTGTTATAGTGGTAAGGAGTGGGATAGAAGAATAGATGCATTAATAAAGAATAGGGAGTTGGAGAGATGGAGAACTAGTATGGAGAGTAAAATGAGTTTAAATATATATAGAAGTAAACGGAACATTGGGTGTGAGTTAATTTATGATAATAGTAAGGAAAGTAGTTTATTGTTTAAGGCTTGAATGGGATCTTTAGCAACAATGGAATATACATGTAAATGAAAAAATATGGGTCATTTAGTCTGCAAGTTGTGTAAGGAAAGCATATAAAATATTAGGCATCTGTTACTTCAATGTATATGCTTGGAAGCAGAAAGGGTACAAATAATGAAGTTATGAAAAATTAAATGTGAACAAAGTGATTATACAGAAAGTGAGTTATTGGTTTTTATGCTAGGTTTGAGAAAAGATAAGGAGGATTTAAATATGAAGATCATGGAGTTGACAAAGATTATGTTGTGGAAATGAGATGGAGCAGATTATGGGAAAACTTAGGGTGGTCAATGGAAAGGGAAAGGTTTCTCTGGGCACAGCTGCTGAGAGATTCCTGACTCCATTCAAGGAGAAGTCACATCACCCCATAGATCCACAAGTATTTAGATTGATAGAATGTAAAAATTTATTATTTAAAGCTATCTTTATTAAACCTGTTATATTGTAGTAATAAGTATTCAAAATATTTTGCTACACACCCACAATAATTATATGATAACTAATTTTTTTCCTTTTTTTTTACTATATTCTTTTTTTTATAGACATCTTATCTATTTTTAAATATTAATAACTTTCAGTTTTCTGCAATTATCTTGAATATCGTTAACTTCAATAACAATTTTATTTTATTTAATAATACTGTACATTTATAATTTTAATAACATTCCCCCATTTACTCATTTTTTATGCTTCTATCACAATTCTTAACATACTATATGATTATTAATACTGGGTACTTTATCTCCATTTTTGTATAGCTATGAGGACGTCTTCTTTATCTAATTTTTCTGCTTTTGCCTTAGAGACCACTTCTGTCTAAATTTTATATTCAGAGCTGTTGTTAATTCATAGTCATGATGTGATAGAATGTAATATAAAATAACTTCATCGTAAATAAACACAGAACATTTTATGCATAGGTCATATGACCAAAAATCCTGTTAATCAAGTTAAGGATTTTCTTCTAAAATTCTTATATACAAAACTATCCACTGCTCACTTCTTAATACTCAACTATTTGTTCTAGTTCATTTTTTTCATTACTATTTTAATAAAATCTAATTTATGATTCTATTACCTTCTTTTTATACTCCCCATTTTTAAAATAAAGTTGTAATAAAATACATAAAATATCTACCATTTTCACTTTCTTTATTTTCATCCACTCTACAATTTATTCTGATTCTTTGCCAACATTGTACACTTTAAAAATAAATGTTCAATACTCTTTCACCTGTCTTCATATAGATGACATCTAAAATGAAAATCCAAATTACATTTTGAATTTCCTTTTTCTGTTATTTAAAACTTTTGTTTTTACATCAAATAACAATAAGCACTTTTAGTGTTAGCATATGTCTTTTCATATTTTATATAACCTTTATTCTTATATAATTACAAACTATTTTTTATTCATATTCATTTTTCATAGCATTGCTTTTCATTTTTTCTAACCAACTTATCTATCTTCTTTTTCCACCTCTTATTATTATGTACTTGCAGTACATTCCATTTTTGATCTTCAGAAAATGTTGCAAGAGTTATCAGATAAAATCAAGAAAGTAGGACTAAAAGCAAATGTTAGAAAGACTAAAATAATGTTCAATGGATTTTCTCAAAAGATGAAAATAAAGATTGATTATGATGAGTTAGAAGAATTTAACAACTACAAATACCTTGGTCAGATTATTACTGCAGATGGAAACATAATGGATAAAATTAATCATAGAATTAAATTTGGTTGGAGTGCTTTTAGTGGAAATAAATATTAAAAGAAAATATGCCCATGTGTTTGAAAATAAAGATTTTTAATAAATGTGTTTATGAATCTGAGACTTGGGCACTTAACAGCAGAACATTACAGAGTCTCCAGGCCACTCAAAGAAAGTATAGAGAGATACATATTAGGAGTAACAAGAGATTGAAACTACAATATATGTATAAAAGAATAAACAGGTGCAACTGATGTTGTTGAAAGAATTAAAAGAGTGAAATGAAATTGGGCTGGAGATATTGCATAAAAGAATGATAATAGATGGGCAATTGAAATCTTTAATGAGATTCTAAGAGATTGTAAAAGGCCCAGAAAGTGACCACATATGAGATAGATGGATGAAATCAGAAAGTGTGCAGGGGTGATGTGGAAAAGAGATGCTAGAGATCAGAGAAGATGGATTGAGCTTGAAGAGACCTTCATCCTACAATGAATTGATAATGGTTGACAATGATGATAATGAGTACATTATTTACACATTTATCTAATTTTTTATATAAACATTAAAATGAAATTTTATCTTTTCACTTTGCATACTAGAGATCCTTTTTTTCACTGTATTTGTTGTCTTTTACACATAATTTAATTAAAAACTGTTTTGCTTTTATGTAGCAACAAATGACAAATCTCAGTTTAAATATAAGAGCAGCTCTTTATTCTAGAGACATTTAGTGTTAGTTTGAGTAACCAATGATTACTAGATGTATATATATAATCCATAGTCCTAATATTTAAACCTTTATCCTCAGCATAAGTCTTATTGGCAAATTCAAATGCCAGAAATTACTCTAAGGTTGTGTATTTATTTATTAAGGATAAAGATTTCTGTCTCTATGCTACTTATTGTAAGAAGTAATAAAAGATTCTAAATAATAGTGCTTATTAAATGCCTATCCTGTGCTCTGCTATCCAACATTTCCAGAATAGTCTCAGGCTTATGGCTATAAAAGCATTATGTAAGCTGGAGTCTGTGATGAAACCAAAAAATATTTTAATGGCTTGCACCAAACTATAGCTAGAAAATAGAGGTGTCTATGATTATTAAAATTTAAGGATACCACAATCTATATAAACTGAACTGATTTGGTATATATGTTTATACAAATAAGTTGGCTTTATCTAAAAACATATACTTTTTTTAGTTTGGGTGATATTTTCATAATATAATAAATAGGTAAATAATAGGTGCTGGAAGGAGGGTGCATTAGATTCTAAAGGTCAAAGTGTACTGCTTCAAGCACCAAAACTCCTCACTAATAAAAGTCATAAACTTGAAACTAATCAGGGATATAGGATAGGTCAGCACCACTTAGGGATTTAATAAGCATCATCATCTGGCATCTATTAATAGTTAACAAAGCTTGCAGTAAGTAGTTATGAGATCGGAAAAGTTATGCTGTTATAACAATATGTAAGTAGCTGAAGTTAAACATGTGGGTCATGTGAATGTTTACTGGCATTTGTAGTCACTGATTATCCAAGCTTACTAAAGTAGAGAGTTGTTTATATTCTAATTTTTCATGTACCTGGTGAGAGTAGTTATAATCTCCATTGGATGGTCAAGAGTTAATATTAATTTTTATACTAAATAATTATGTCTTTATTGTAGTATTAAGGCAAAACTCTCTATACGTATTGCCACTCAGTGCAAACCAGAGTAATCCATGGATGCCAGAAGGCTTGTGCATAAAATCCCCATCTAGTGCCTACTCATCCAATATCCCCAGACTATTTTCTGGCTTATATCCTTCATCAGTGAGGACCCTTGGATCTGAGAGCACTGCACCTAAATCTTAGGATTTAAGGCAACCCTCCAGCAGCCACCTTTTATCTTTACTTAACCTCAAAACCATGGGTCTTAAATTGAAAACACTATAATACTTTCAATCCAAGATCATTAGCTTATATAGTTATATAGGTCTGAACTCAGTTCAGTACCTATAAATTTTGATGACTTTGGTTCTTTAATAACCATAGCCATCACTATCGTATTAGGCAGATTTGGTTTTAAGCCAATAAACATCAAATGATCACCATTTCTTATGCTTACTTATAACTGTTATTAAAATAAGCAAAACTCCCTATATGTATTGCCACTCAGTGTAAGCCAGAGTAATAAATGGATGCCAGAAGGCTTGTGCATAAAATCCCCATCTAGTGCCTACTCATCCAATATCCCCAGATTAGTTTCTGGCTTGTAAGAGTTTGCCTGTTTTAATAACAGTTATAAGCAAGCATAAGAAATGATGAGCATGTGAAGTACTAATATTTATTATATTATTGTAAAAACAAAGGGTCAAAAAACGGAAGTCATTAAATTTATTAAAGAATAATCTTCGATTGAAATTACTTTGACATCATTTCAGGAAATAAATTCTGGTCAGGAAGAAACAGACATAAACAACTTGATACAGAAGATTAATTAAAAAGCTATTATTATACTATTATTGTATACAAAATACATGAGTGAGATATTGAAGTATTGCTGATAACATTGCCATATAACTTTACGATCATAGGTAATTAAATGTAATTAAAAAGTAAATAATCTAATAGTTTGGGTGTTTGTAATTAGTTCAAACACTAAAAGTGACAACTAGAGTCCCAGCAGATGAATCTTAATATCCAGGATCTGCTAATTTACTATATGTGCTGAACTACTCATATATAGGCATTGTACACAATTAATTTAATTAAAATTCTAATACATCACATCTGCTATGTGTGTCCATATATTAATAGTGATATTGAAATATTAAGAAACTACTAATTATGACTAAATATAAACTAAAACATGTGGTTTATATATATAAAGTGGAAAAAGTAATTGATTAGATTTAATACTTGGAGTTTATAAAAATTTCAAGCACTAAAAGTAGCAAAAAAAAAAAAGAATAATAAGCTCTAGTATCTGATTCTTTATCATTACTATTGCATTAAACTATGATGATGATTATTTTCTAAGTGTTTTTTTTCATATGTCAAATGTGTTGACCGGGAAGTGAACCGGGCCGCTGCTTGGAAGGCAGCTACGCTAACCACTAGGCCACCAACGCTTGACGTTGACAACCGAAGTGCATGCTGTCCACAAACATTTAAGAATCTGTTTACTAAACAGCTTAACCAATTCAAAATAAAGTAGTATAAATAGGTAATGATTCAGTTTTCAATACCTGAATTAATATAAGTTTAAAAATAAGGCTACTAAATCAGCAGTCGTTCTCAAATATCACAAACATGAAAGTAAAATGAATTATCATTGACAAATATCAAATGTGCACGAGAGTATTACCATTTAATCAAAGTACGTCATAAGTCACACCATCAGTATTAAACTTGGACTGAACAGTTGTCCCTTGTGACAGAATCTAATAGAGATTGAATGTCAAGATATAGGTTAATTATCTGGCTACTGCTACGCTTAGGGCACAATACAAACACAATCATCAATGTGTGCGGACTTAAATGCTAAAATATATAAAATATTGTGGGATTCTGATATATGCCCATCATCATCAATGCTCTGACCATATGTTACCAGGAATGTACAGACCAACTATAAACTAATTTATAATCTGTATAAATGAAGTGCATAAATGAACTTTGATCTCAATTTTTATGTCATCTAGACAACCATCTGCATGTCAAAACAAATGATAAACCTCAAATATATAAATTAACTGTTAATGATCTGGAGCTATCATAAGATTACAAGGACTCTAGTAACTGTGGGTGTGAGAAAGATACAATATATAAATGTATATTCTTAATCTACTTTAACTGAAATTAATATTCATTAAGGCTGTAGCCTCAAGCACATGCGATGTGATGTGATGTATTATGGCTTCTCCTTAAACGAAGTCAAGAATATCTCAGCAATTATGCCCAGATAAACCTGTTAGCCACTTTCTTTTACATTCCCCACTCTAAATTTACCCATAATCTGCTCTATCCCATTTCCACAACATAATCTTAACTCTATAACCTTTATATCTAAATCCCCCTTATCTTTTCCCAAACCCAACATAAAAACCAGTAATTCACTTTCTGTATAATCACTCTTTTCATATTTATTTTTCCACAACTTCATTATATGTACCCTTTCTGTTTTCAAACATTTACATTCAATTAACAAATGCCTAATATTTTCAATTCCTTCCTTACATAATTTACAAAATAAATCACCCATATTTTTCCATTTACATGTATATTCTTTGGTAGCCAAAGATCCCGTTCGAGCCTTAAACAATAAACTACTTTCCTTACTATTATCATAAATTAACTCACACCTAATATTCTGTTTATTTCTATATATATTTAAACTCTTTTTACTCTCCATACTATTTCTCCATCTCTCTAACTCCCTAGTCTTTATTAATAAATTTATTCTTTTATCCCATTCCTTACGACTATAACACTCAATAATCCTCTTAACACAATCATCCCATCTTTTGTACAAATATACTGATATAAATTCTTTATCCAAATCTTTTGCATAGCGCATTACCTTTCTCACCCATCTTGTTACCTGCCCTTTACTCATAACCCAATTAAATACTATTTTAGCTATTCTTTTATTATCCATAAACTGCAATCTACCAAACATTTTCATTTTACTTTTTGCATCTCTCATATGAAAACTTGACCATCCCATTTCTCCTTGAATTGCCTGTCCATACTTCTGAATCCAATGCATGTCTTCCTACTTCCCTTTGAGCTTTTTCTAAATAATCTAATATCTTTTTACTAACATATAATGCATCATTACCATATGTTAACCCTGCTACTGCAACTCCTTTCCATATAATTCTAGCTACATCATATTTATTATATGAAAATACTGTTAATTTCTTTATCAATCCCTTTCTTTTCTTTGCTTCATTTATCAATTTTTTCTCCCATTCATCCAAATAATTTTTCTGATTACTTAAAATAATTCCCAAATAACTATATCTATTCACCACACTTAACTTAATATCTCCCAATAAAAATTCTACATCTTCTCTTTCCCCAGTATTAACCATCATTATATTTGATTTTTCTTCACTAAATTTAATCCCCATCTCTTTACCCACCCTTGCACATGTCCTCAACATAACTTCCATATCTTCTCTTTTTTCTGCACACAAAAATATATCATCTGCAAAAAAAAGACCTGACAAAATATATACTCCCTTACTACCTATTAACGGTATCTCTATCCCTCTTCCTAATCTTTCTATTGCTCTTTCCATTTCACTCAAATACAACACAAACAAAATAGGTGACATAGGGCATCCTTGCCTTAGTCCCACACCATTTTTAACTTTAATTGATTCTATATTCTCTAATTGATATATATAATAATTATTTTCATATAATTTCTTAATAATATCTATTAAAGCTTCATCCATTCCCAAATTTGCTAAACTTATCCATAATCTATTTCTATTTACTCTATCATATGCCTTCTCTATATCTATAAAACTCATATATAACTGTTTATCTGCATTCCTACTCATATCCATAAGTTGTGTAACTACAAATAAACTATCTCCTATACGCCTATTTAATCTAAAACCTCCTTGCATTTCACCCACTACATTATTCCCTTCCATCCATTTTACAACTTTACTAGCCACCATATACGAGAAAACTTTATATAAAACTGATGTTACCGCTATCGGTCTATAATTATTCAACTTTCTATGATCCTTACCCTTTCCTTTAAATAATAACCTTACTCTTGTATTACTCCAACTACTTGGGAAAACTCTATTCTGTGCCATTTTATTAAAACAGGATAATAACTTTACTTTTGCCCTATATCCTAAATTCATTACCATCTCTGCTGCCCATCCATCTAAACCTCTTGCCTTCCCACTTTTCAATTTCTTCTCTACCTCATTTAGTTCATTTTCTGAAAAACTAATATTCCCATTACTATATTCTTTCATATTTTCTAATATTCTATCATTCACATCTAACATCTTTTCTATATTCATTACATAACTATTTAAGATTCTCTCTAAATCTTCTCTAGAACTACACTCAGTTCCCTCATCATCTAGTAATACTAACTCTCTCTCCCCTACATTTCTCCTTTTAATATAATTCCAAAATTTTTTACTTCCATCTCTTCCACTTTTATTAATATCCTCCAACAATTTACTATTCAATTTCATTCTCTCTCTATAAATATCTATTTTAGCCAACTTCTTCTTTTCTAAGTACTTTTCCCATTTAGCATTAATATCTTTTTCACTTTCCTTATTCTTAATAGCACACTTATATTCTCTACATGCTTCTTTCCTTTCTTTTACACTTTTACTAATTTTAATTTTTTTATTACTTTTATTCTTTTCAATATTCTCACCTAAAACCCTATTTGCAACTTTTTCTACTTCCTTACACCAATCCTTATACTCATCCCCAACCCACTCTTCCATTATTTCTTCAACTTGTATTTTATACTCTTCCAACTTATTCTTATCATTTACTCTCCATCCACATCTTTCACTATTATGTCTACTTTTATTTCTATTCTCCATCACATTACTAACCATTTCAATTACAATGAAATTATGATCACTAGTGCATACTTTTTCTTCATTATCAAATACCTTAATTTTCCATATTTTATTTATTCCCTCTTTCTCTACCAATACATAATCTATTGTGTGAAATATATTATTTCTGGACCATGTGTATTGTCCCTCATAAATATTTAATAAATTTCCAATACTCAAATTCACTTTCTGACAAAAATTCTTCAAAAGCTGTCCATTTTTATTATCTACATCATCAATTTCTTCAATATGTCCATTCATATCCCCTATAACCATTATTCTCTTCCCCTTTTCTTTAAAACTTTGTATATCCTTAACTAAACATTCGTATATGTTACTATTCCACTCCAATATAATTTGACTATCTCCAGTAGCTATATAAACTATAGCCACCATCCATTCTTGTCTACCCAACCTTATTTCAAACCACAAGTGTTCCTGACATTTAACAATATTTAAATATTTTTTTTGATATAACACCTATACCACCACCCCTTTTTTCTTTTTCTTTTTTATTTATACCCTGCCATACCAACTGTTCCAAAATAGGTTCTTCTTCTTCTCTTAAATGTGTTTCCACTACTGCTAATACCTCAAGCTCTTCATTTTCAATTGTTTTATTTAATTCCATCCACTTTTCTGGTTTCCTACCACCTTGCATATTTAAAAACCCAATTTTAACAATTTCTTCTTTCCTAACTTCTTCTTTCCTAACTACTCTTTTATAAATTCTTTTAATTCTTTCTTCTCCATTACATTTATAAATTACTTTCTTACCATTAATTTTACAAACCCATTTCTTCTCCATATCTATATTTATATCAAAATCAAATTCCTTTTGCTTTCTTCTTATATTCCATCCATTCTTTTTAATAATATTACAATTTAAAAACCCACCCCCCTTTATAAGTTTCCTGAAAAAAATTCATTATAAATCAAACTCCCTAAAACTTCACTTCCTTGTTTTCCTAAATGCAACCCATCTTTACTATATAACTCTCTCTTTCCAATAAAACAATCCCGCACATCCACAAACATAACATTATTTCTCTCACACAATTTTTTCAATCTCTCATTTATAGAACATGCCCTATCTAACAAATAACTCTTGTCAAACCTTGGTAATAATCCAACTATTCCTACTCTTCCTTTAATCATAATCAAATTCCTAATCAAATCTACATACTCATCCATTATTCTCTCTGATGATTCTAATAAATTATTAGTCCCCACCATAACATATACATCTCTACTACCTTGTTTTTTAACTTTATCTGCTACATCCCTAATTCTAGCTCCAGGCAAACATACTCTTACATATCTATTTCTATTTTCCCTTTCAATTATATCCCCACATTCTCTAATTAGTGAATCTCCTATCAATACTGTTTCATAATCTACTTTTTCTGCTCTATCCATAACATTTTCTAATACCTTCTGGTCCTCCTTATCTATTTCTTCCTTATCATTCCTACTCAATAATTCCTTTATCTCCTCACATTTTATATCTAATGATTTTAATTTTACTTCTACATCCTTCAATTCTTCCTCTATCTTATTTATTCTTTGACTAATCATCTCCATTACACTATTACTTTCTCCACCCACTATTCTTCGACTATCTACACTTTGAAAACACTTTCTCACCTCTTTTATCATATTAATACACTGACTGCATAACCATAAACCTTTTACATCCTTCCTAGTCTTATTTAAACATTTCAAGTGATATACCCCATCACATATAGTACATTCTACTACAGCACGCTTAATTTCCTTTTCCCGATTATATAAACATTTTGAAATACAAATATAATCCATTTTTTTTATTTTACGTTTTTCGAACGTTGTATTTTTCTTAAAAGTAAATCTTTTAATAACAAATTTACAAAAAAACTAATCAACAAAATAACTTTTTAAAAATAAAAAAATAATAATAATTCTATATATAAAATAACAATATATAAATAAAACAAAACAAAAAATAAATAATAACTTTTTAAAAAAATTTCTATATATATAAATAACAAACTGAAAAAACTTTAAAACAAATAAAAAACACAATTTTCAATCTTTCAAATACTCTTAACCACTAATTAATTACACTTTCACACACAATAATAATTAATAAATATTAATGCTCTCAGACTAAACAAATTAAAAGAAAATTTTTTGTTTGCTTATCTGATAGCTAGTTGTATATAAAAATGCGATAGTAGGGACCTCTACAGGTCTTAGCCTTAATGAATATTACTTACATAATCAATGTGCATTTAAATAAATTTATAATTACAACTTTAATTGAAATTGTTTTATTGTAATAAGCTACAAATACTTAAAGCACAATGCCATGAGAAAATCAAGTCACACAAAACTGCATAACATATAGATGTGTATGATTGTGTAATTAGACGTGAATACTTTATTTTTATACTCACATACCAAAAGTTCATACTTATATTATTTTTGTACTCATATTTTATGTATTATAATTATATATAGAAGCATGGCCAATTATTGTCTAGGATTGAGCCTCAGTTAAGATTTCTGGGGTTATCTGTGAACTAGTTGAGCTTTCCTGGTAATATTTGTTCATTAGAACTGCACATTGTAGCAGAAAATCTGGTGTATAAAATAATCCATTTGTTTCTTTTATGGTAGTATTAAATGATTCATCATCATCATCAACCACTGCATGATGAAGGTCTCTCCAAGTTCAATTCATCTTCTTTGATCTTTAGCTTCTCTTCTCCACATCACTCCTGCAAAACTTTCTTATTTCATCCATCCATCTCACATGTGGTCTCTTTCTGGGTCTTTTACAATCTCTTGGAATGCAGTTTAAGATTTCAATTGTCCATCTATTATCATCTCTTCTAACAATATGTCCGGCCCAACTCCCATCTATTATAATTTCTTCTAACAATATGTCCAGCCCAACTCCAGTCTTTTAATTTTTTCAATGATTATGATAGTATTAATAGCACTGATTTTCAATTCTTATTCTTGGCAGATTGGTTACATGATTGTAATGTGGTGTAGTTGTGTATGCAATTTATCAGTGGTCTAAAACTGATTCATCACCGGCAGTAAGATAATGAATAAAAACATAAAATTTTAATAATGAAAATAAAATGCTCATCTTCATTTGATTGTTTCATCATTTTAAGGGAAGGGTATTATAATATTGTAGATAGTGGCCATCTCTGGTTAAGTCAGATATTACAACTTGATTAATAATACTTACCGCTATATTTATCTAGAGTGAATAGTGTCAAAGATGTGGGGATATTTAATTTGACACTTGAAATTCAAAATGTAATTATTATATCTTTATGTAATTACATATATATATTTCATATGTCAAATGCATTGACCGGGAAATGAACCCGGGCCAGCTGCTTGGAAGGCAGCTATGCTAACCACTAGGCCACCAACGCTTGACTAATTATATATATTTTCAAATCATTTTATCCCCAAACACAAAAATGCAAGTTTAAAATTAAAAAATCGGTCTTAATCCTTTTAATCTTTTATTTAAATCAAATGAAGATTTTTAATTAAACGTTTTAAACACTATTTTCTTGAATACTGCTCTATGTAATCATGTTGTTTTTGCAGTAAAGACTCATACAAACATATTTAGATATAAATTCTTTTAACTAAATTTTTCTGATTCCAAATTTTAAATCTTTGATAAGAAAACCTAGCTCCCATGTTTTAATCAATTTTACAAAATTTATTATTTAGTTTCTATTCAATTCAATGCCTTATAATAAAACCCTATTACTTTATTACTTATACTTTAGTGTAAAATATTCTTTTTAATAATCCCTCAAAAATTTTCAATGTTACCTATTGTAGTATTACGTCTAAGATTTGACTCTGAGATTTTTTTTTAAAATTTCTTTAAAATTTTTAGAATATTACTTTTATTAATTGTCAACACAACAATCATGTCAAGTATGTTAGTGGCCGAGTGGTCAGCACAGCTGCCTTACAAAGCAGTTGTCCCGGGTTCACGGGTTTGCTTCCCAGCCGATGCTTTGACACATGAATAAAAAACACACAACGATCATTAATCAGCTCATTGCCATGTGTAAAGTCATCTGGCTGATCATGAAATATACAAAACATCTGTTTCAATATATATATAATCCCAGTGCATAACGCTGTACTGAAATAAATATAGAAATATTAAGCATTAATATATATATATAATTATCTTAATACTCTTTCATTATTACTACTAACACGAAGTACCAAAACAGAGTTTATTTATCTTTTATTGGCATTAATTGCACTGAGTATATTTTCAATGCTTGAACGTCATAACCATGGTTAATCTGTTGAGAAGAGTCATTTCTTTGCTAAGTTGAATACATTTTGATCATTGGTTCATTATGTATGCAATGAGTCACGCCTCTTTAATCTTGTGTTTTCTGTTATTTCTCTTCTTACACATGATTTTAATATACTTGGATTAAAACTGTGGCTGTATTCTATCTCATATTTGTAAAAGAGAAATGTGCTGGTAGAATTGAACATTGTTTTTCTTTTCTTATACATTAAAGTGTGTTGCTATGGGGAGATGAAGGCCAATTTAAAAACAAGAAAGACTCAACACACTTTAATGTATAAAAGAGCAAAAACAAAGTCCAAATCTACCAGCACATCAATCTTTTACAACCATAAGAAAAAACATGCCCACAGATTTCATTCAAGGATTATTAAAATAATGTGCTAGGAAAGAAATGACAGGAAGTGCAAGATTAAAGTGACATGAATCATTGCACAAAATGAGATTGAATAGTATTCAAATTAGCAAAAAATAGGTCTTCTCAACAGATTAACCATGATTATAAATTCGATGCAATTAATTTCAGTAAAATATATACAAACTCTGTTTTAGCACTTGATATTCACATTTATGTATATAATACTTTGATACTCTGCAATTATTAGTAATATAAAAGCACTATCAAAGAGAACAAAGTAAATTAAGTGGACCAAGCATACTTTCAATGCATAATCATCCTAGTCATGGTTATCAATATGTTTGAAGTTTATTGTTAATGATTTAATAGACTCATTTTGTTGTTAATTTAAAAGCTATTCACTCTTTGATTCATTACATATTCATTTTAAACAAGACATTTATTTTATATAGCACGATGTTTTATAAACTGTAATACCAATAAGCCAATAAGCACATGTACTTTGTAAATGTCACTATATAAATGAATACTCCCACTTTTTCAAATACAAGATAAAGTCTTTGGGAAAAGATAGAATGAATCCATCTATCTTTTCGACCCAAACGTATATGACATCTACAAAGTGCATGTGCATTAGCTTATTGGCTTATTGCTTTTCATTTTGTGCAAACATTATCTTAACAATGCCAGGGTCAAATCCATGTGCATGATCCTTCATATGGTTAAAAAAGACCAATCCATTTATTGAGTCAGTCTTACATTAATGCATGCTTGTCCTTAAATTTGCCTTTGTTTTACCATAATAGGTGTAGAGATAATATTCTTGATTGCATCTCACTGCTTACATAACATTAGATCTGTCTAGATCAGGTTATAAAGCAAATAATATACACAAATATATAAAAATAAAGAAATTAAGTCATACATCACTGAGAAGAGCCATTAGCTCGAAACCAGTTTGGGGATGGAGGTTTTACATGCTTTCTCTTGAGGCATTTATCAGAGAAGCTTGTTTAAAGCTATTAGCATGCTCATAATATTACACAGATGTATCAAGCATTTTAAAAGAAATGTTATGGTTTGGAATAAAAATGTTACAAACAATAAAAATTGGACAGCATAACTATACATACTGATTGTTGAAAATAAAATTGGAAAGATCAATGCAGCTAAATTCAATATTGGATTCAGAATATATATACATTTAAATAGACTAATCAATTTTTAAGAATAAAATATATAAATTAAATCTAATATTGTGGTTGCAGGAGGATGCAACAAGCAAATTGTCCTTGCATGTACTATCGTGAAACAAAAACAAATTTAAAAACAAGGGTGCTACTGCATACATTAATGCACAGGAAAGCTAAGACTGATTTAACAAAGATATTGATCCTGCTTTAATTATGAAAAGAATTATGGATTTGAGTTTGATTTTGGCATTGTTAAGATAATTTCAAAAAAGATATGATAGGAAATAAAAAATCAGAGGTTTGGTTTATTGCCCAAAATGAATATGTAATGAATCAAAAAGTCAATAGGATTAAATGATCAAAAAATGGGTCTTTTAAATCATTAATGTTAAACTTCAAACTTATTAACAATGATGATTATGCATTGAAAGTATACTTGGTCTATTTAATTTGTTTTGTTCTCTGTTATAGTGTTATATATATTTATTCATATGAATGTTTTTATGGGTTTCAGATATAAAAAACATATTTTGCCGGTTCATCCATATAAGATTTTAATTTAAAAACTCCTAGTTGAGGGCTTGTGTGATCAAGTCAAAATGTTGGACTTTTTAAATTAAAATCTTATATGGATGAAACCTGCCAAATATGTTTATATATATAACATAAAATAGGGATAAACAAAAGCAAAACTCCATACAGTAGTGCCACCCTGTGCTAACCAGAGTAATCAATAGATGCCAGAAGGCTTGTGCATAAAATCCCTATCTAGTTCCTACTCATCCAATATCCCCAGACTAGTTTCTGGCTTGTGGCCATCATCAGTGAGGAGCCTTGGGTCTGAGAGAACTGCATCTAGATCTTAGATGATGGCCACAAGCCAGAAACTAGTCTGGGGATATTGGATGAGTAGGCACTAGATAGGGATTTTATGCACAAGTTTTCTGGCATTTATTGATTACTCTGGTTAGCACAGGGTGGCACTACTGTATGGAGTTTTGCTTTTGTTTACAACAATTATGTGCTAGTATGAGACGGTGATCATGTGATAAAATAGGGATATTGGAAAAATATGTTTACTATAGGAATATAGCCTACAAATTAGATCAGCCAAGACTCCAGTTTTCAGATTGTTTTTAAGAAAGCTAATTTTTATTTTTTAGGAGTCAGCTTGCTTGCTATCACTGAGCAAAAACAAGAGATGGGTTATAGAAAAAACAAAAAATTAAAACAGGAGAGGCATTCTAGGGATGTTGAAAAACTTAAATGAAATCTGAAATTATATAGGAAATATCTTAGTATTGTAGGTTCAAAAAATGAATCTAGGGATTATTACAGGTTCCATTAGTTTACATTATTGTTTTGATAAGTCTTAGAGCAATTGGACTATTGTAAATAATAGGGCATAGGTTTGTGTGTATATGTAACCTGTATTTGGTTCAAAATTAATAATATGTTACTATGTTTAATATTATTGCAATAAGTTGGTAAAAGTGCACTCATTTGGCTTCTGTTAATGTGAGTTTAGTACTTATATATTGCTTAGATGTGCATGTGTGTTTCTAATTTACCTTTTTAGTAAGATTCTGCTTTAATTTTTGAAAACAGTGTTGAAATTTAATTTTATTTGTTATAGTTTAGGGTATATGGTACCTCCAAATTTTAATCCAGCCGATTATTTTGTGTACATATTGGCAGTTGCTCCAGGAAAAGAAGAAGACTGCAAACTAAGAATTGAAGTAAGTTATTTTAAAGGAGCAGTATATCATATAAATTCATTCTGTTTGAAGAACGATTTTTTTTGTTATATATACTTATTCAGATTTTGATAACGATATCCAGCTTAGCGAACTCAAATCTACACTTTTCAGTTTTAAAAACCGAAAAGCTACAGGTTCTGATAAAATACCTGTAATTACTTTTTAATATCACAGGGATATATTAGCTTATATGGATTCACAAAGTTGTGCCTAATGATCTTAAGAATGCTTTTACTGTTGTATACTTTAAAAACAAATAGAAAAGACATAATTGCAGAAATGACTTTCAAATATCATTATTATTCACTACAGTAGAAGTACTGTAAGGAGTTTTGTTGCTTATAGTCATAGATGAATGCTTACCAGAGTTTTAATGTTTTAGAGAAACAAAAAGCATTATAAACATGGCTTTTCTTACTATACCATTGTAAGAAAAGGGTTAGGAGCAAAATAATGATTTATATATTGCTTTTCATCATCTAATCAAAGCATTTGATTCAATTAATCAAATAGTTGAATTGCATTGTTTGAAATTAGTTGTTGTTTACCAACATTCATTTGTAATTTAACTTCTAAACATCACGTGATATATGCTTGCTCTTAACTGTTATTAAAACAGACAAACTCTCTGTACATATTGCCACTCAGTGCAATCCAGAGTAATCAATGAATGCCAGAAGGCTTGTACATAAAATTCCCATCTAGTGCCTACTTATCCAATATCCTCAGACTAGTTTCTGGATTGTGGCCTTCATCAATGAGGAGCCTTGGATATGAGAACACTGCATTAGAGGGTTGCATTAGATCCTAAGATCTAGGTGCAGCACTCTCAGATCCAAGGCTCCTCACTGATGAAGGCCACAAGCCAGAAACTAGTCTGAGGATATTGGATGAGTAGGCACTAGATGGGGATTTTATGCACAAGCCTTCTGGCATACATTGATTACTCTGGCTTGCTTTGAGTGGCAATATGTATAGAGAGCTTTTCCTGTTTTAATCTAGCTTCTACATGGTGCAATGGAAAAAAAGTTATTACTACAGGTGTAAATTCTAAGATGTATGATATGAAAACTGTTGTTAAATATGAATATGTGTCTGCTATACCACTGTTTTCACTTTTATGGCAGTAGTCTTTGGAAATGTTTACAGGAAGATTGATAGAACAAGGATCCAGATGTGATGCAGATTTGATTGTGGAATTTTTAATCTAAATCAATTAAAAGTGAAAACAAGAACTGCATCTTCTTGCATTCTGGATTAAGAGTATGCCAAGGATTATGCTATTTCCAAATCCAAAAGATGAACTTCAGAATGTTCTTAATATTTTGAATACAACATATGAAGACTTTGATTTAATGACTAATATTAAAAAAACCAAAATTATTATCACCAATGAAAGAAGAAGAGTTCTTAGAGACATATAGTTTGGATGATTATGAGAATGAGAGTGTAAACCAATGTAAACATCTTGGTGACTTTCTAAATAAAAGGTAGATATAAATGTCAGGATTAGACAAACTCCAATGTGTCGATACTGCTTTTGACAAATTAAACAATACGGTATTTTATAATTGAGAATTACATCTGCACTAAATTGGCTGAATATTGGATTATCCTTTCACTGTTAATTTATTGTATAGAAGTAAAACTTGGATAGCATATCAATGCAGTATAAAGAGATTGCAAAAGTTTTAGTTAAGGATGCTCTGTAAAATTAAAAAAAACACAGATAAGATTATAGGCACAATCAATATGTTTTTCAACATGTTAGATGTCATAATGTAGATTTTACTATTATAAAACTCCATCATAGGACTGAATCTATGAAATGAATAAACAATATATGACTCTGCAAAAAGTTCATTTAATTCTGAACTTCAGCATGGTGTTTTATGGTAGAGATAGATCCTGTTTACATTATGAGGAGAGTTATCACATTGACATTCGAAGTAATGCAATGCTGACTGTTTCCACTGAAAAATAACACAGTAAATGTAATACACTGGATAATATATTTCAGTAAAAAGATTTGCTGCAAAGGGAGTTAAAACTTTACATCACACAATATCAAATAAACAGAAATACTGGCCAGAATGTTCTATACATTGATGTATTTGTAGATGATATAATGGTTTCTTATGGATATTGCAAAAGTCATTTATAGATTAGTTTTTTAAAATCTTATTCTCTTAGTGTTGAAATGGTCATATTCTTTTGTATCTTGTTGAAGATGATAAGTTATGAATACTTTCCTTGTAGGTGTAATTTAAAAAAATATCAGTCTACTTTGCCAGAAAAATTTGATGTTTACCTTTTCCTACAGTGGCCCCTGTTAGTTTGGAATAGTTATATATTTGATCCTGGGGACTGCTATGTCTGAGGGTTACTCTATGAGAGAGAACCAGTCAGCAAGCATAATAATAATCCAGGGTTTTCATAGATAGCAAATTATCACTCTTACAATTAGAGAATGGGTTCTTCTTGGAGACTAGATATCCTTCCAAGGCGTTGACTACTTTTACACACGTGAACCTGGACACAAGAGAGTGTAGATCGTTCTACCATGCTATTTATATCCATGCTTATCGATCTATCATGTCTGGTCTGGATAAACGATAGCAGCGCTCTCTTTATATTTATTTAACAGAGTAATCCATAAGCAGGTATGTAGTTTTTACGTATTTATACTTAAGTCTGTAGGTGGGTATATCGCACTCCTTCCCCTACTCTGGAAATAAATGGAGCTTAACTACAAACGTAGTCTTTAAACTTAACAGGTAAACGACGTGCTCTTTGTGTTTTTAACCCTTCTTGCACTGGGTCACACGGTACATCCTCCAACTCTTCATCTTTTGAAGTATCCTTATTCAATACCATTTCCAGATCGGTTTCATCTCCACGTTCCGTTTCTATCTTTGTATCCAACCGCATTTCACTCTCATCCTCTGATGCAGGGTCCTCTCGACGGTGGTGAAGGTGGTTTATGTGTTTTCTAAATGATTTTTTATTTTGTAACTCCACCAGACGAATTTGTTTTGACAGTAGCTGTTTTACAGTTCCCAGGATCCATTTACTCTTCAACACGTCATAAATCCAAACGTCTTCACCGGGTAGAAACTTATCCGTTGAGAAAACTCTACTCTTGTGGTTTCCAGGCAAAAGTTGTGATAGATGTGTCCAGCACTTCCGACCCATTAATAACTCTGCTGGGGTTTTTCCTGTTGAAGTACTCGGTGTGAAATGCTGTGTATACATTGCTTGCACTAACGCATCCGACATGTTTTTTAATTGTAATTTTTTTATGGTGTACTTTAGGTGTTGCACTCCTTGCTCAGCTATACCATTGCTGTGAGGGTGGTATGGTGGTGTGAGAGTATGTTCTATTCCTCTGTCCCTCAGAAAATCTTTAAATTTTGTTGACGTAAATCCTGCACCGTTATCTGTCACAACATTTTCCGGATAACTGTGGGTAGCAAACACTTCATTTAACACCCGGATGGTGCACTCAGCACTGGTATCTTTAACCACTCTGTATTCAGTCCAACGTGAATACGCGTCAACTAATAACAATATAATATATCCGTTCAATGGTCCAACATGGTCCAGATGAATTCGCGACCATGGGGCAGAAGGTGCTTCCCAAGTTTCAAATTTTTTCGGAGGCAGTTTAGTTATCTGTTGGCAGTTTACAATTCTTTCAGCGTGTTCTCAATATCCTTTGTCAAGTTTGGCCACCATACATATGATCTAGCCAGACTTTCATACCACTATTCCAGGGTGTCCTTTAAATAAGCTTAAGATTTTTTCTGCCATTAGTAGGCACTAAAACACGATCATTATTTAATATGCACCTTGCACACAGACAGTCCTTCTCTGGCAATCCAGATGCTATGACTTAATTCACTGGGGCATCTAGATGGCCAACCTTTTCTTATCCAATTTATCAATTTCATGTATCCTTTATCATTCCTAGTCCAGTGTGCTATGACGTTGCTATTTATCCCTTCTGGATTTAGAGCGTCAATGTGTTTATTTCCTTTATTTCATAAGTAATTTCCTTTACATCTGGCAATCTGGACAAAGCATCCCATGACTGATCTTTTTTCGGTTTGTAAATTAACGTGAAATCATAATGCGACAATATATCTATCCATCGTAAATAGTGGGCTTGACGATTCATAAACATTTTTTACACAGCGAAAATTCCCGTTAGAGGGCGATGATCGGTATAGATCGTGAATTTCCGTCCGTATGCATATTGGTGGAACTTTTTACCCGAAAATCACTGCTAAAGCTTCTTATCCACTTGACTGTAATTTTTCTCAGCTGGTGTTAGTACTCTCAAGCAAAGCAATAGGACGTTCACCTTCATAACATGGATGAGAGAGGACAGCTCCGACGCCGTATTCGATCGTCTGCAGTAATACATAATTCCCAGTCATTCGATAATGCACTAACAAACTTTCCGATGTCAGCAAGTCTTTTGCAGTTTCAAAGCTTTATTTTGTTCTGTGTCCATATCCAACGTTGGTTTTCTTTAACAACATGTATAGCGGTGATAGCACATGTGATTTCCCAGATAAAAAACTTTCGTAGAAATTTAGCAGTCCTAAAAATGCTTGAAGTTCCTTCACGCTTTGGGGTTTTCTGGCATTTTTTATGGCTTTTACCTTTTCTGGGTCTGGGCGGCGTCCTTTTTCAGTTACAATGTGTCCGAGAAATTTAATTTCCTTCACAGACCATATACACTTTCCTATGTTTAATTTCGCTTTAGCTTGGTCTAACTTCGAACAAACCTGATCCACACGCTTTTCAAGCTCGTTTTCTGTCTCGCCAACGACGAGAATATCGTCCAAGTACGGGATTACCCCGTCCATTGCTCTAAAAAGCATATCCATTTTTGCTTGAAACACGTTTGGTGCGATCGTTATTCCATACGGTAATTTATTGCACTTATATAAGCCTTTGTGCGTGGTTAACGTGAGTAGCTCTGCCGTCTCCTTAGTTACAGGAATCTGATGAAATGCTGTTTTCAGATCTATTTTTGCAAAATATTTTGCCTTCTGTAATACTGCCAATACTTCTCGCACATTTGGAACGGGATAAGCTCCCTTATTTATATATTTATTTATTGTGAGATGATAATCTCCACATAACCGTAAACTACCCTCTGGTTTCACAATCGTCACTATCGGGTCCCACTGACGACTCTTCCGTAGGTGTGAGAACTCCTTTAGCTACAAGATCATTTAATTCTTTCTCTACTTTTTCTCTTATCGCAAACGGCACTTTTCGAGGTTTACATATAATTCCTTTTGTGTCTTTCACTAGTTCAATATCCACTGGTCTAGTTCTAAATTCCGACACTCCAGGCCTAAACAATTCCGGGTATCGTTCTTTTATGGTAGTTTCTATACGGACCTTTTTTAATATTTCCACACTTATTCCCAAAGCCGCGAACCAATTTCTGCCGAGTAACGGGCTAATATTATTTTTTACTATATATAATTCTAGGAACTTATGTCTTTTATTCAACGTCACTGGCACAGTAGCTTTCCCTTGAATATTTATTCTATTTCCGTTTATATCCGTGACAAACACATCTGCTTTCCGTAGCTTTAAGTTATTATCCCAGTCTTTTTTTATTTCCATCCAGTCTTTATGTGATATAATTGACAAGCCGGCACGCTGTCCACTTCCATTGTCATCCGTTTATTGCAAATTTGCAATTCTACCCGAATGTTATCCAATTTGGTGTCATCATTTCTAATGGCCTTGATAGATACTTCACGTTCCACCTCACTCCGGGCTTGTAATCTGATTTTTCTCGGATATTCGCCGTCTCTGGAATGACACACAGCTGCTAAGTGCCCTCTAGTGTTACATATCCTGCAAACTTTGTCTTTATATCTGCAATTATTTTTCAAGTGTCCTATTTTTCCACAGCAATTACATGTTTGTTTCTTACTGTAGCCACTGGAGGTCGCGATATTATTTCTTTCCCTTTCTATACTGAAGGCTATTTTTTCTGGGATTTTTGCCGTAGTGTACTCTGATGCCATATTTAACATGGCCTCCTGCGCAACGCATTTTTCCATGGCCGTTTTGTAATTTAAATCGGAATCACTCAAAAGCACTTTCCTAAATTTATCATCTGACATGCTGTATAGGAATTGTTCTAACAGAGAGTCATTTATTTCTTGTCCGAATTCACAATCCTTCACTAATTTTCTCAATGCGAGGTCGTAATCCACATATTTTTCCTGCGGTAATTGCGTTCTGCTTCTTAATCTCAGACGCGCTATCCACTTTGATGTCTTCGGTACGAAATATGCATTTAGTCTCTCTATGAACTCCTGGTAAGGTAGGTCTTCCAGACGCTTGACCCGCGAAATATAAAAGAGTAGCAATTTTATAGCGGTCCTCTTCGATTTTGTTTATGAAGAAATAATATTCCACTTGTGCTATGTAAGTTTTCCAGGAGTCGCTGTTATTTACATCGAACTCACGTATTGCCGTACCTGCCGCCATTTTTTTTCTTGTGCGTCGCTTAACTTACGGTTCTATCCTGACGACTGCGCCACTCTGCTATGTCTGAGGGTTACTCTATGAGAGAGAACCAGTCAGCAAGCATAATAATAATCCAGGGTTTTCACAGATAGCAAATTATCACTCTTACAATTAGAGGATGGGTTCTTCTTGGAGACTAGATATCCTTCCAAGGCGTTGACTACTTTTACACACGTGAACCTGGACACAAGAGAGTGTAGATCGTTCTACCATGCTATTTATATCCATGCTTATCGATCTATCATGTCTGGTCTGGATAAACGATAGCAGCGCTCTCTTTATATTTATTTAACAGAGTAATCCATAAGCAGGTATGTAGTTTTTACGTATTTATACTTAAGTCTGTAGGTGGGTATATCGCAGGGACCAGTGACTCTATTTTACCATCTGCTGATTTAACTGTAATTTACTAACCACAATTATCTCTGGAACTTAAGAGAATTGGTTCTGTTTTTCACCTCCTTTTATACTTATTGCCTTCCACATAGCAATTTGTATTTACTTGAAATAAAAATACAAGTTATTTATGATTTGAAAAATATAACTTATTTGCTTTTCAGCCAGTACAGTAGTAACACTGGAATTGAACCTCTAACTTTTAGATTTGAGAAAACTGAATTAAGTAAGGAAACTGTATCATATAATTCCAGCTTACCCAAATACGATTCAGCAGCACTCCAAATATCGTATATACTAATCTGCACGGTATTACGAATAGATTAATGTATTTGAAAACTTTAAATAAAGTTTTGGCTTTTAAAAAGCATTTAACAGTTAATTCTAGATGATGGGAAAAGTCTAACATGTAATTGCAAATAAATTTAATAAGTAAATAGTCTATTGGGATGATTAAAGTAATTTAAGAATTAGGAATGATCACTTCTAATGATTTAAATATTTGATACAGATGGCTTTTAAATGGAGAATAAATCATGCCCTATTAAAATATAATCAGAGATCTAATTATATTTGTCTAAAAATTTGAAATAATGTCATTTCACTTCTAGTTATATGTTGGACTATTTCCATCATCTAATATTAACTGTTAAATATCGTTAGAAAATTTAAACTTTATTTAAACTTTTCAAATACATTTATCTGTTAGTAATATCACTAAGATTAATATATAACACAACATTTTGAGTGGTATTATTTTTCTCTTTTCTTCAGGTTTTACTTGTTTGACTAATGACACTACTAACCTAGGAATTGAACCTAGACCTTTAGCTTCATGAATACGTGAGACTCTAACTAGGCTATTCTATCAAAAGCAACAAATTTGTAGAAATTTAATTATGTATAAGGTATCTTCTTATTTTTTTAAAGGTACAATTAACCAGTATTTATCTAACATTATAAATTAGGACATTACATTAACCTATGAAGTTATTTGACTTTATTATATGAGGAGCTTCTTTAAAATCTCATTTTAATTTTTCTTCTCTGTCCAATATTGCTTACAATCACTCCTCTCATATACACTTTAATGCAAAATTTTTTTTAAATAAAACTTCTTTATTTTCCTGACAGTTTTGACTGTCCAACAGTCTTCATCAGAGTGTTCTTAATTTCCTCTACCTTTTATTTTATTTTTTAAAAGGTAGAGGAAATTGAGAATGCTCTGATGAAGACTGCTGGACAGTTGAAACTGTCAGGAAAATAAAAAAGTTTTATTAAAACTTTTTTTGCATTCAAGTGTATATGAGAGGAATTATTATAAGCAATATATATATGAAAAAATGCAAAGAAAGTAAAGAAGAAGAATAAGTGTATATACTTTTTTTATATGTCAAAACATTGACTGAGAAGTGAACCTGGGCTGGCTGCTCAGAAGGCAGCTACACTAACAGCTAGACCACCAATGCTTGATTAAGAGTACACCTGGTCTCATTTTACGCGATAGATAGGTTCCTCAGAAAACACGTGCAAAAGAAATCGCTCAAAAATAGACGTAACTTACCTTGAAAAAGGGGGGATATGGACTGTGATTTTTCAAAAATCGCATAAAAGTAAAGCACCAACGTAAAATTACTTTAAAATTCGCGCAAAAAAAAATAAGGAAATAAAATATGACTAATAAAAAATTTCAAATTTGAAAAAAATTGATACAAGACAAACTTTTTTTAACTATAATATTTAATTTTATTCAAAACAATATATTTTTATGCATAATTTACATTTTTTTATACACGTTTTAATTATTATCGCTATTTGCCGATAAACATATTTGTTTGCAAACTGGTAAAAAATCAGATTCTTCACAAGAGAAAATACAACTAGTGCCAACTTCACTCTCATGTTGTGTTAATGGTTTTCTGATGACAATGTAATTAGTAATTAATCTAACAACTAAAAATTAAATTCTTATTTTTGTCTTTAATTTTTTAATTTTCAATTCCGTTTTAAAAATCAAATTTTGTTACACATCACATTAATTTCAGGTCGCCTTAAGTAATTTTTAAATTGTTAATTACAATTAAAAATCAAATTTTAATTTTTAATTGTCAAATTTAATTGTGCCCACTGCTATTACTCACCTTTTAAAAATAAACTTGCGGACACTAAATGATTAATAATTGATTATGTTCTTTTTTAAAAAGCAAAAACAGAATGTGATTTAAAATGCAAAATTAACACACACAATGTTTGAACAAATATACTTGATAATCTTGTAAAATTTAATGTGGATATACATAAAATGTGGAAATCATGATTTTAATTTCATTACTGCATAAAATCTTAGTATTATAAAGCACTGAAAATATTGAAATTACTAAGATGAAAGTCGAATTCCAATAATGTGCTATTACTTTCAATATGACGTAAGTGCGCGAAATTTATTATTTAAAGTAACAGCGCATTATTGGACTTCGACTTCTGAAGAAACATGAATCGCTTAACTTCAAAATCACATTAAATAAATCTGCGTAAAATGAGACCTGGGTGTATATACTTCTGTCCAATATTCTTATCATTTCCTAATTGAACATGTGTTCATTTGTACATGCATAAACTACTACTGTTGCCTTTACAGAATAGACTAGTTGATTAGAGTATTACCTTAAATTCAACATTCACAAATCAAGATTTCAGATTGATTCCTATATTGGTGTTTTCACTGTTTATCAAGCAATGCTTGTAGAAGAATAAAGAGTATTGCTCACAATCTTGTGTCATATATTATCATGTGGGATGTATTTGAAAAGTTTAAATCAAGTTTACATTTTTAAAAATAGATTAGGGGTCAGCAAAATTTTTAGCATGAAGAGCCATTTTGTTTAAATCTCCTCCCATTAATGAGCCACAAGGAAAAAGGTATTCCCCTCCTGATTAGGAAGGAGATGAAGAATATGTCCATGAAACATATGAATTTCTGAATAGCTATGGATATATTTAAACATTTATTTTTGTAGTAGAATATAATGGAATCTGTATACATTGGAGCGAAAATAAAAATTCTCTTAAAAATAAATAAATAAATAAAAACAAAAAATTACTTTAACAGGTTGAGTTATTGACAAATTTCTAATATTGAAATATTCATCATATACAATAATTACTATTTTATAATAAGACTGAATTCAAGAAACAACATTGTGATGTACATTGTTTTTCCCTCGAGTCATCAAAGTATTTATTTATAAATTATAAGTGGAAATAAAAAATGTGGTTTTTTTTCATATGTCAAAGCATCGCCGGGAAGCGAACCCGCAACAACTGTCTGCAAGAAATTGCTTGCAAGGCAGCTGCACTGATCATGATAGAGCCATGAGATTGAGATCAAAGAGCCACATTTGACTCATGATCCAATTTGCTGATCCTTGTTGTTAATGATAGAAAGAGTTTGCCATATAATTTAAAATAAAATGCTATCATCACAAACTTTTAGACAAAGTTAATTATAGGCCATTCTATTTCCTTAACCTTCAATAACAATTTGATTATAAAAATTGAAATTTAAAAAAACTGACTTGAATTTCAAAAATTAATTATTATAAACAAATAGATTATTTACTTTGTAAACAAACAAAATTCATTTCATAATACCTAATTTTCAATCCACATGTTAATTTCAGTCCAAACTTCTTATGAACTTCAATAATTAAAGCCATTTGAATATTATTTATTCCCTATAGTAGTAATATTTTAGACTCAGGTATAGAGTTCTGATTGAATACAGTTCTACTGCTTAACCTCCTTTTTGCTAGTCATGGTTAAAAATGTGATGATTTGGCATCGGCTTCTGACTATTCAAATCCCATCACTTTTAATGGTACTGTTACGTTGTTTCCGTCATTTGAAAATTTAGAAAAAGTTCCGTAAGATGCTGCCCTCTCTTGAATTATTTTACAAGTAAAAAATCAATAAAATGATATTTATAACTTTAACAAAAGAAGAAGGCATGATCTTCTTGAATCTTATTGGCTGTTACATTTCGGCAAAAAGAAATGGCTATAAATCACTGAAAAGTTACGATTTGATTTTGTTTAATTTTGAAAATGATAAATGAATGTTTTAGACCATTTTAAAAATATTTTTTGATAAATTATAAATTATTTTGATAAAATATGATAAAAATAAAATTATTTTAAAAAATTAGTTAAGATTTTAACAAAAATTAACAACAATTATTTACTTTTTCTGGAATGTAAAACTGTCAAACAAATTATTTCATCATGAAAATATTTTGGTTGGTTTACTAAACTTTGTTTACATTTTACCACTTGTAAATATTTTTTATAACTATAAAGAAAAATTTATTTTTGGAAAAACTTTCGTTCACTTTCATAATCTGACAAATTATTAATATACTTTTTACAAACAAAACTAAAGTGAATATAATATTAAAAGATGAATATATTTTGATGATTGAATTTGTGTTTTCACACTTCAGTTTGTCAATTGACCAATTAAAAGTTTGGACTTTTACCTCACTTGGCCAATAAAATAATCAGCAATCAATGAGTTAAACATTTAATGAACACTCATTCAATTTTTTATTTTATTTTAATAAAGTTTAATTATATAAAAATGAATTTGGAATAATTATGGATTTTGTATTAATAAACTTCTATTTTGCTTTGATAACTTTAGCTGCCATAAAGAATCAAATACAAAATGTTAGTTTTTCTATTTAGAAGTATATTCTTATTCTTCTCCTTTACTTTCTTTGCATTTCTTTATATATTCATATATATTACTTGCAATTTTTTAAAAATATAATCCCTTTATTTTCCTGACAGTTTTGACTGTCCTGAAGTCTTCATCAGAGTGTTCTTAACCTGATGAAGACTGCAAGATAGTCGAAACTGTCAGAAAAATAAAGGAATTATATTAAAAAAAAATTTGCATTAAGTGTATATGAGGGGAGTTATTGTAAGCAATATATATGTTTTTTTTATATTACAATGAATATTAATTTTAATCCATATTTATTTAAAATATTTTGATCACTTTTATTCATCTTAATTATACCAAAAGTATTATTTAAATTTGGAAACATATTCAAATGATTCAGAATTATTGAAAAAGCTGTGTAATTGTTAAGATATTTTTTGATACATTACTACATATGATTTTTCAAACTAATTATTTTAACTGAGCAAGTAAATAATTTTCTTGATTATCAAATATACATCACTAAAAGTGTTTGTGTGTTTAATTTTACAAAATCAGATATATTAATCTTTAATTGAGTCTGTGCTAGAGACAATCTCTAATTTAGTAAATGATTAATAATAGTCATTACTATATTTATCTAATATGGATTGTATCAAAGATGTGGGTTGAGTTAATTTGATACTTGTAATTCAAAATGTAAAAATATAAACCTAAGTCATACAATGAACATGTCTAAATAACTTACTATGACAATTTATTTATAAACAAGATTCTTAAAGAATTATTTAAATAAACCTGTAATTAATGTCCATTTTTATCAATGCCAATCTATTTTGTCAGATAAAAGATCTCTATTTGACTATTTGACAAAATAGATTGGTATTGATATAACAAAAAATGGATATTATTTAAAGGGTTAATTTAATGATTGTTTAGAAATCTCACTTGCAAATTGTTTTTTTTTAATAAAATAAATTGGTGTTGGTACAACAATGGATGAACATTATTAGAGGTTTATTAAATGCTTTTATATTAACTTGTCTTTTCTGTGGTTCTGTTGCAATGCTCACATTTTTGAATCCTTAACAATAAAAAAAAATAATGTCCCATTTAGAATCAAACCCAAAAGCTTACCCTTCCCAAGAAAACTCTTTAACAACTGAGCTAATTGTAATATTATGTTTATAGAGTAAAATTTTGTTCATACTGAATTAATTAATTAAAGGTGAATATTTCCTTTTAAGAATATGAATTATTCTTCTGAAATAATTAATATTTCACAAATATTTTGTGAAAAAAAAAATGTAAAAAAGATTAAAGAATTATGTGTTTTTTCTTTTCCAAAATCAAAATGAATAAAACTGCCAAAATCATTGGTAGCAGATGCTCTCTTATGAAAAATAACAAGAACTATAAAAAAAAAAACTAATGAAGAAAATTATTTTATTTAAATTGAAATTATATGTTTTATTTATAATTAAAAAATACAATTAAATTTAAAAAAAGATTTTTTTAAAATAATGCTTTTATGTAAATAACCCATTAAAAAAGTAGGAAAATAAAGTAGTTATCCAAATCATAAAGCATTTGAGGTCTTTTTGATTTTTATGATTTATTTGAATCTCAAATGTTTTTATGATGAGGATTATTTTTTTCTTATTTTTTTTACTTGCATAAAAATATTATTTTTTTAAAAAATCTTTTTTTAAAATATTATTTTATTTACATGTCTTTTTTTGTGATCTTGCTTGTAAATTGTCTTCACGACATATTCAGACCTTTTTGTTTTTTGAAATAGGTTTATGGTTTTTCATTACACACACACACATATATATATACTGTCTTAAAAAATACTATTTACCTGTTGATGTTACGATTTTAATTATATAAAATTATTATAAAAAATTAGCATTAAATTTTAGTATGTCCACACACTTAATCTTTTATATTTTTTTCTTATTTAATGATTATCTTTTATTATTTCAATTTCCATGCCCTTTCTCTCTGAAAACTTTATTATTCTACTTTTTCTTTACTTTCTAGCTCATATACTACCATTATAAGATAGTATTTTCCTGAAGGTTTGTGATGATGGTATATTAAATGTGATAATATGTGGGACTATTTCTATCATCTATCAGTAAATGTTGAATGTATAGAAAATTTTAAACCTTATTTAAACTTTTCAAATACAAATGAATTATTAGTAATATCATACAAATAGATAACATGAGTTGGTAATTACAGGTTAGTAATGAAGCAGTCGGATCTGAGTTCGATCCTAGCTTCATGTTATTTACCCTAATACTAACCTTAAATTTCCGATGCAATGGGGCTTTATACGTTCAATCCACGCTAATTTCCATAATGAATAACTTATTTCAAATGCGTAGTAAAATTAATTAGTTTAGTTTAAATTTGATCAATTCTCTAAATAAATTCATGATAAAATATTCATGAATTTATATATATTAAATTGCGTGGATTGTGCGTATATATATTTGTAAATATTAAATATATATAATTGTTCGAAAGTTTCATTGCGTCGGGAATACTTGTTTTTTTTCACCTTTAAAATAATTTGTAAAGTTTTGTGATTAAAAGCTACATTCTTTCCATAGGCTTTCAAATTCTCAAAAACAACAGTAAAGTTTTATTAATTAAAAAAGATAAGAATTCAATTTCTAATTAAAATCATTTCAGATTTTAAGAATTCATTTTCTAATTAGGAAAGGAATTCAAAAATTAGTTTGAAAGCCTTATCGAAGGAATGTATTTGAAAACAACTAATTATAAAAAAACACATTGATAATAAAATGAGCGCTAGCCTTAAGGCATCTGGACAATATATATATATATAGCCCTGAAAAGTCAGGAGGTAAAAAAAAGCTAGCTTTGTTGTAGAGTAGTGCAGTGAACTCTGTGCATATAAAAATTGTATTTCATCATGATAGAGGGCTAGAACATCAGGGATCTGGCTACGGTTCCTAAAGTCCCTAGAAATCTTCAATGGAGCTGCTGAATCTTTTCCGGACCGATCATTCTGCTAAAATTATGGAGGCTACTAAAATGCTGTTCCAATAATCAATCAATGGTGCCTACGTTTTCAACAACTTGGAGGAGTAACTTAAGGACAAGCACGGAAGGGTAATATATTTCTATAATGAACGTTAAACTTTCTGGCCAGTTCGAACTTTATTTTACTCTCCTCCTATTTAAGAGCTCTTTATTCTTTAATGTAACAATTTTTATAAAACCTTTTATTCATGCTACTGTAAATCTATCTCGTAATTCTTTAAATCTCTAGTCTTTAAACTTTTTCTTTTCTTACTTGGCGGTTCATTTAATATATATATTTGTGTGCTTTATTAATGTCGTATTTAAAATTATATGCCAATAATTTTTCGACTCGATGAGCTCCTTGGTTCCATTTGCCTCACGCAAATAATATAATATAAATTTTAAATAGTTATTCTCGCCCATTAGAACTAAATTTATAAGTTCTATTAATCATCGAGTCGAAAGAAAATATTATACGTTTACTATTTTTATAATTAGCTAATAATAAATTATTAGCTCCGTTTTTCACCTATGTCCCCAGCTCCTAAGTTACAAGTGTTTATATACTCACGTAATGTTAAAATGTTATTTCTTGCTTCACTAATATTGATTTATTTATCCATATATATATATTTAAAATGTTTTTGCAAAAGGGTCGATAAAGGGTTAAATATATTTTAATTCAACTTTTGTTATTTTGTATTAAGATTCCGGAAGATCAAGATATTAGGGCATAATTAATATAGTTTATAAGTGTTTTAAAATAGTTCGATAAAAGCTCGTTTGACTTTAATTAATTGGTCAAGTCATCACGTAGAGCATTCTACATGGGTTTTATTTTTCAACGATGACTATCAAGTCATCATCATCAAACGTTGCTGACGTAGGGCCATCTTCCGCTCCGTTAGGCTGGTCGGTGATCATATTCTCTTATTTAAATTTCTCGAGGAAGACAGTACTTCCTTTCCTATTCATTAGTCAAAGGGCGTAAGACTTGCCAAATGCAAGCCGCCATAGGACTTCGATCATCGACTAGCGATCATCTTTCAATTTTACTCTCTGCCTTGTAATTCGTCAGTACCGTGCATCTTTGTCCCGGTAAAACCCGCTCCGTGCTCGTAATTCGTGATGAAGTGATTTAAATTAAAGTCGAACCAATTCTCAAATATATTTAGTTTAAATCAGTTTTCAAATCAAGATTAAAGTTATGCCTTAAAGTACGTTTTGCTCTTCATGAATAGATTTCCGAATGTGAAAATAAATCTCACATTCCACCGTAATAAAATTAGAACAATCATTTCCGTTCTTAATGAATACCTTTATCTGCCTTTATATTTCTCGTTGGGGGCATAGACATAGAATCCCATGTTGTGTAATACTTGTTGGCATATGATAAGGACCGCCACTCTTATTATATTTATCAATTCTTTTAAAGACTAGAGGTAATTAATGCATTCTATATTTTGATTGAAACAAAACAAATTATTCTTATTAAATATTTTCTAACATACTTGGTTTCTCAGTTCATCATTCTTTTATAATTATTTAAATGTTAATACTCGCTGTCTGTGTTGGCAACCCGAACATACATATGATTCGATTTAAAAGTAGTCAAAGTTAATTGATATTCGTGTCAGTAAAAGGGTCTCTAGTCCTCACCAACCGTGGAGCTAGTTCTTGGCGCATAGCACTGTGCCGTCGATTTCTGCTATCTGAGCTGTTGAGTTGGGTTTGAATTCAGTTTTGTTGAGCTGAGTTTGAATCGATTTGACGTGCGGTGGTGGTGGGTTTCGACCGGTACAGTAATAACTAATCTGTATTGTCTACATGGGTATTATTACTAATAAGTTATTTGTATTTGGAAAGTTTAAATAAAGTTTAAATTTTTCTATACATTCAACATTTATTGATAGATGATGGAAATAGTCCAAGATGTTATTACATATAAGATAGGGTGTCTCAAAAGTCACCATACATAAGGGAAATGAGTAATTGAAGCTAAGTGTACTTTTATTTACAAAATATTCTCTATATATAATGCGTGCTAAAATAGCATCCTTAGCTTTTTTCCCATTCTTGATGAACAAGTTCCAAGATATGTAAGGCAATGTTTGCAATACCATGTATATCATTATATTAATTAAAAATTTTCACAGATTATAGATGCAAGCATTGAATTTATAACAAGAATTCCACATATTTATCTAGATATACTTTAATTATATTGTAATTAGACAAACAACCGGCAATTACACACCGAAATCTCGTCATCTATCACGTTAAATATGTAGAAATTCTTCTATAACCTTTCAATGCTAATATATTTGTTAAGTTAATGCTTCCTGAATTTTTTCCTGGTTAGGAAACTTTTGAGAACGTTAAGATATGATCTCTATTTAATGATTTTATTTCGGGTATTGTCAGGTGTTAAAAAATTTTGGGAAAAAAAAACTTTTCTCTCAATAATACAATGTCTATAAATAATTTCAATTTTTTTTTCTATGTCACATTATTCATAAATCTTAGCAAATACTCAAAATACTCGTTAATTCAATATTAAGGCTTAATATTTTAAAATGTTCAATACAAATTCTATTTGATTAATAATATTATTAATTTTCTAATTGTATGACTTTATTCAGGAAATCACAAATGCATTTTTGCAGTCAAAACGTGGTCAGACAATACTGGAATATCTTGACCAAGCTGCAATAGATGATGACCCCGGTCAGGTAAATGATTTTATAACAGATATGCGTATTAAAAAACCAAAAAAATAAAAAGAGAAATATTATTTTTTTGATATTTTTTTTTATTAAAATAAAGATGAATCTACAGATTTAATACCGATTTTTTTTTTTTTTAAATATCGTTTTCTTTTTTAGTTGGAAAAAGCTTTTGCCAAAATATCCCCGTAAGTATTTTATATATATGTAGAGTTTATTTTTAGCAATAATTTTTTTATTAGTTTATTTTGTTCTGCTTGCTGAAAAAAATGGTTTATATTTACTGGATATGGACATCCATCCTTTAAAGTCCATGCACTATATTTCAGTTTATTTATTATTTCTTTAGAAATTACGTTTATGGTTGCCCAGTATTAAGTAGCCTCAACATTGATGACAGTCAGCATCTTTATTATTTCAGCATTATTTTTTTCAAATGTTATATTTTTATGGTTTACCACTTAAGTTTGTGCATCCAAATTATTGTTTAATAATCTGACTCAAGCTGGCAAGGGCTAAATAAGTAGCCTGGTCTATAGGAGACCCATTTCAAATCCAGTCACAAGATTGCCTGTTGATTTATTTGGTATTTTTGATCATTCATGATGATGAATGATTACTTCTTGTCTGCAATGCTGGATGAACTTATAGTTACTTACTGATAGGAAGTTCTGGGGTGATCTGTCTCTCATGCTTCTCATATTTATTCATATTATTTGTAAAACTGAAATTTAGATTATATTTTCTTTATTTGGGGATGATACTGATTTTCCATCACTTCAGGTTAACCCCAAACCCTGTACCCTTACAATATATTAATTCTAATATTCTCACAGATAATTCTCACAGATAAAAGTTGAATTCATAGTATTATTTCCAGAAGGGGAAAAATATTTATTATAATTGCCAAATAGCTGATATATATTATACCGAGACAAAGTCGGTAAGGGTCCGGTTACAATATATATATATATATATATATGAATCTTGTTTCAATGCATTCTTGTGAGAGTAGGGTGTGCTTAACTTAAAATGCTCTTCACCATGTGAAAAATGATATAAATGATTAATATTTTTATTATATAATCAATTAAATATATCTGGAATATTTGGCATAGTAATCTACCAACACAAATTCAGCTGGTATATAGTACTACAAGAAACATTTATATCCCTTCATTTCATAGAATTTATTTTGTTTGAAACAAGTTTCTTTCTTAGACATTTTTGTATTTTGCAAAAATCAAGTTAGTTTTAATTTTGCTTGCATGGTATAAATTTCATACAACTTTTGGTGATTAGGCAAATATCTCATTCCACTTGTATTCTTTATGCAATTTTTTTTCTGTGTTTTTTTTTTAATCTATGGCTATTTTTTTTCTATGGTTATTTTTTCCATACTTTTTAATACAATTATTATAATAATTATTGCAAATAATGCTTACAATAATAAAAAGAAAATTTATTTTATTAGAATAACTGATCATAAGAAAGCAATCAACAAGAATTCCAATTATTGCATGATCACCTCACACAAGCTGTTAAAACAGTAGCAAATTCTCAATATAGTAGTGCCACTTAGTGCAAGTCTTAGTAATCAATGGATGCAAGAAGGTTTGTGCATAAAACCCTATCTTGTGCTTACTTACCCAATATCCCCAGACTAGTTTCCAGATTGTGGCTTACATCAATGAGAAGCCTTAGATATGAGAGCACTGCACCTATGTGTAGTTCTTAAGTCCAAGGCTTCTCACTGATAGAAATCACAAGCTAAAAACTAGTCTGGAGATATTGGATGAGTAAACACTATATATGGATTTCATGTATAAACCTTACTACATCCAGTAGTTACTAAGGTTTACACTGGGTGCTGCTAATAACTGCTGTGTAAGAATAGGAAATGGTAATCATGTGGGTTTTGGTGGTTTTATACCATTCTTGCCTATGGAATGATGATGCCTGTGAGGTTTGATAAAACAAGGATAGATGCTGAACTAGGTTTAGGTCTACATGACTATACGAATGAGCTTGGATTGAAAATATTTACAGGGTTCATCTTGAATTCCTAGCTTTAGTTAAGTAAAAAGATAGAAGGTGGCTACTGGAGGGATGCATTAAATCCTTAAATCTAGGTTCAGTGCTCTCACATCCAATGCTCAGCACAGATGAAGTCATAAACTAGAAACTAGTCTGCAATATTGGATGAGTAAACACTAGATGGGATTTTATACACAAACCTTCCTGCATCCATTGATCACTAAGGCTTGCACTGGGTGGCACTACTGTATGGAGTTTGCTACTACTAATAACATCTTGATAGGAAATAGTGATCATATTATATTTTGGTGTATGGGATGATGGTGACTGTGGGTTTTGATAAACTAAGGACACCAAAATGTATATAAGTGAATAAGCTTGGAATGACACTATTAATGTGATTCATTTTGAACTCCTAGCTTTATAGTTAAATAAAGAGGTAAAAGGTGATTGCTGGAGGATTGTGCTAAATCCTTAGATCTGGATGCAGTGCTCTTGGGCTCAAAACTCTTCACTGATAAAAATCATAAGCTAGACTGAGGATAATGGATGAGTAGGCACTAGATGGGAATTTTATGCACAACCCTTCCTGCATCCACGGTTACAAAGGCTTGCACTGGGTGGCACTATTGTATGAAGAGTTTGTTACTACTAATAACAGCTTCTATAACTATAGGAAATAGTAATTGTGTGATGATTTGGAAATTCCAGTTATATAGTTTAATTATTCATCTCAAGAAATTATTGCATCTCTGTATCATGTGTTACAATATAAAATAAAACAAGGTTATTTTGTACCATAACTTATAATGAAATAATACATTGACTAAATTTTGGTTTAAATTATGCAAGATTGTTATTAAAACATTTTGTATGATTCTCATAGAGTATGGCAGTGAAGCCATGGATTGTGATGGCTGAAAGAACATTAAAATGATTTACAAAAATAGAAAACACACAGTCAATTTGAGATTGTATCTCATGATCAAGACATGTTAATGCCTTAAATTTTTTTATAGCGAATAGGTAAAATTTGTCGCTATGTAGCACATGCATTACTCGGAGATATTTCTGCAAACAGTTTGGAAAAAAATACAGCCATCAAACATGGGGATACAATGTATATATATATATATAATTCCATCAATAAACTTTTATTAATTCTTCAAATCTATGAGTTTAAGTATTATTAGAAGATTATTTTTTGAAAATGAGATTTTTCTTATAGAGTTTTCAAATTAATAATCGTTAATCCTTAACATTCTAAGGAATATATTTTATATTTTACGAAGCATCTCTAAGGTGTTTACATTTTAATTAGAATATTAAACTTTCGTCTTTACGTTGGGATTAATTTTCTAATAATCTTTTTCCACGTAAATTAACGATCAAATTTTAATTAATAAAATTAAGTACTTTTTTAAAAGAAAATTATATTAATATTAACAGTAAAAACACTATTAATCATAAATAATTTTTAAATACCAGTTAGACATATCTGAAAGAATCAATGATATTTATAATAGTTTTTTTTATCTTATTATTTCTATTGGGAAAGAATTTAAATTACATTATATTTAAATAGTAAGTTTAAATAAAATAACAAACTAAAGGATCTGGTGGAAAGAAAGCCGTGGTAAATGCAATACTATTTCAGGTTTAAAAAAAAAAAAATACTAGAGACACCATGTAATCAAGATATCTTGCAAAATGAATATTGATATATAATAGAAGCACAAAGATTTCATTTTGGTTTAAGGAGAATAATTCAAAGGCTAACATAGATAAAAAAATAAAAAAAATTCAAACAAGCTTATTATTTTTTGGTAAATAAATATGTTAGATATTTTAGGTTTATATAAATTATTTTAAAAGGTTTAATTTTTATTTATTTAGAAAATTCAGTATAGATATATAATAATGTTTTTACTATTTAGCTATAAAGCTACATGGTTTCAACAGTTTAGAGCATTGATGTGGCGATCTTGGCTAACAGTAATCCGTGAACCAATGATATTCAAAATCAGATTATTACATGCTACGGTAAGAAAACATTTTTAAGTAAATATAATTCAAAATTTTGTGCCATATAAAATCAAAACAAGTTTATCATTAAAATCATCGCGCATGATAGTTTTTTGATCTTTAATTTCTTTAGGAATCCAATTGAAGACTTTAAATAACCATTTACCATCATCTTTTCTAGAATGTTCCATTTCAGACATTTATTTCCCCCCTAATAATGTCATTGTTGTTCTCTCACCCATATTGACTCCATAATTAAATTTATCTCAACACTTTAATCACTAAATTATTTCTTATTCTAGCATTAAAACCTTTTATGGCAATCACTGAGAACCCTGGACATAATCGTAAATTAATTTTTCTATTCTAATTTTGACATTTTGTGGAAGCTTCTATTGATAGACTTCTATAATCCATATATTTATAATAGTTTCTATCTAATGATTCTTTTATCGAGCAAAGTTAATAGTAAAAAAAACTAGGTTGGGAATGATTGTAACAATAACTCTCAAATGTTGATTGATTCTTCAAACTTACAGTAGATGGCTCTGGAGTAGGGTAAATAAACTAACGGCTGTTTGAATGTTAGCAGAAAAAAATCATATGATGATTTATTAATGTATATATAGTGTCAAAATGGAAATGTCCATAGCCTCAGGAAGAATGATTTACTCCCTTTTTTATATATACACAGCTATATCTAAAGATTATATATATATGCAAGGAAAACAGAGTCATATATCAGGTGATTTAATTAGTTTGTATTTACAAATGTAATATAATGAGCATACCAATAGCTCTAAACAAGCTTTTTCGATAAATGCTGCAAGAGAAAGCATTTAAAATCTCTATCTAGAATTATCCTTATCCCCAAACCAGTTTTGAGCTAATGGCTTTCATCAGTGAGGTGCTAAGACATTCAGACACTAGAACTAAAATACAAACTCAAGTCCAGCATTTATTGAATACTGAACTATTAAGTAGAATATCTGAAAATTTCAGACATCTATGTCTTTAAATCCAGCTATCTAACTAAAATAGCCACATGGAACTGAACTAAATTCAGATACAACATATATTAAGTCTTAGTAATAACATCACCAATATTTAAAGCCATGTGTGAGTTAAAAGTAAGAGAATCTCTTTACTCTCATATCATCTATTATAGAGTTGGCTAATCAGTGATTACCAGATGGAAGTACATTTTAATTGGCATTCTCAGAAGCAATTTATGACTTTTATCTTGATTACTAAAAATTTAGTATTCAAATCTGGAATCAATGCAATGTCATGTATAGAAACCAAATATGTTTTTAATCCATCATGTTAAAAAAATCCAAGATTTTGAACCAAAGAGAAGTATTCCTATAGTTTCATAGATTTGAACCAAGATAATGACTATATATTATAGTCATTCCAGTTTTTTTTAAAACTGTAGGTATTTCTTCCTTGCTCAAAGAATTTGATATTAACATATAACTATTTGATTCTTTGCAATTCCTTACTCTAGTGCCATCTATTGTAAACTTTAATAATTACCAGATGATATAAGTAATGTAAATAAAACACAGTTAAGGTAAACAATATTATATTTTAAAATATAAAATTGTTTTTACAAATAATGCAACTGAAATTAGCCAAAATGTTATTTACCAGAGTTTTGGCTGATGGTTTAAAGTAAGGGCAGCATCATGGTCTCGGAAACTAAAGGTCCCTTATATTAGAGCTTAATCTATCTATTGCAGTATTCAAATGCTATGTAATCTCCTGAGTAACTTATCATTTGATTGTCTTACATATGGTATTTTGTTGCTATGCAATATTATTCTTATTCTCTGCAAAAGTAACTTTATCTTCATCATCATTTTCTCCATTAGACTCAGTCTCAAGTCATTTCAAAGTAATTTATTGAGCTGAAGATTTCATTTGTTTAGAATGGGGGTGGAAGGAGGATATTGAATCTTGAACTTTGGAAGTGTTTCTTCACATTTGATTGGAGTTTTTTTTTTATAATATCAAATAGTTTTTGAATTGACTATATCAGAGGTGTTCAATATTCTGGTCTGGTACCACCTTAAAGAAAGAAGAATTGTCTTGGTGACACATTAAATAAACAAACACTACTGAATGTTAATAAGCCAAAAAATACTGTTTGTAATTTTTGTGATATCTACCACCACAAATATGCTAAAATCATCACATAATAGTCCTAATTATGCAGTGATCTATTTGGAGTGTTTTCAGTAGTTGAGCAGATATCAAGATTCTTACTAATAATATGTAAAAAGTATATTTAAGTAGTAAAGCATCAATGATGTTTTTAAAAGTCCATGATAGCAACATAAAACTAGTAGATATTTGAATTGAATAATGTATGAATATCTGGAATAATGGAAGTAGGTGCAATTCTCAATGAAATATTTTTGTTCTAATTTTACTCTTAATGTGTTCAACTTTTGAAAATAATTGCTCACAAATGTAGGTATTGCTTGCTTAAAAGTAATGACATGTATAAATCACCATGAGCATGTATAATGTCCAAATGTCAATTCTACATTCTGCATTTGGAAGCTGCACACTGTAAGTTGCACAGCACACTATAAAACTGAAGCCATGCATATGTAAAAATAATGAGAGAATATATAAGTTTATTTTAATCCCATTTTAAAAATGTAATCATAAGCAAATCTCAAAAAGTAAAGTAAGTTGATAATTTTGTTTTGAGTGCATCAAAACAGGCAAAACTCACTATATGTATTGCCACACACAGCAAGCTAGAGTAATCAATGGATGCCAGAAGGCTTGTGCATAAAATCCCCATCTAGTGCTTACTCAGATCCAAGGCTCCTCACTGATGAAGACCACAAGCCTGAAACTAGTCTCCTCACTGACGAAAACCACTAAGCCTGAAACTAGTGACAAAGACCACAAGCCTGAAACTAGTCTGGGGATATTGGATGAGTTGGCACTAGATGGGGATTTTATGCACAAGCCTTCTAGCATCCATTGATTACTCTAGCTTGCTGTGTGTGGCAATATGTATCATGAGTTTTGTCTGTTTTAACAATAGTTATACACAAGCATAAGAAGTGGTGGTTATGCGATGTTTATTGGCTTTTCAGTGCATTCATAGCTATCTTGGGTTGCATAAGGATCAGCAGATTAGACACCCCTGGACTATAATAAGGAGACAGATTCTGCAGATTATTAAACCTTATTTTAACAGATAAGAAGTCATTTATTAATGTCATATAAACAAAAATAACTTTCACGATATATAATCAAATTTAGAAACATGTCTGCAGCAAATAAATCATTTTAAAACTTGCTTTCTGTGCAGCACTTTGATGTTTTGAAATTTTTTATATATTACATATTGCAATTCTTTTCTTTGTCCTGTGAGGGTTGGTACAATGGTTGAATGTCAAATTAAAGTTCAAGTTTCATGTACTGTAGCCTAGCTCTGTTATTTCTAGTGCTTGATTCTCATATGCATTCCTGAACAGTAAAGCCATTTGATTACCTATTCATATATGTGATATGTATATATCTAGTATGGGAAATAATATCACATTCATTCAATGATAATATACAACTTGTTAAATATTAAAATCTTTATTAAAGACATTTAGAATCACAAAATACATCATCATCAACCATTATCAATGCACTGCAGGATGAAGGTCTCTCCAAGTTCAATCCATCTTCTCCGATCTTTAGCTTCTCTTCTCCACATCACTCCTGCACACTTTCTTAATTCATCCATCCATCTCGTGAGTGGTCTCTTTCTGGGTCTTTTACAATCTCTTGGAAACCCATTTAAAATTTCAATTGTCCATCTATTATCATTTCTTCTAGCAATATGTCCAGCCCAACTCCACTTCAATCTTTTAATTTTTTCAATGAGGTCAGTAACACCTGTTTGTTCTCTTACCCATACATGGTGTTTTCAATCTCTTCTTGTTATTCCCAACAAGCATCTCTCCATACTTTTCTGAGTAGTCTGAAGTTTCTGTATCACTCTTCTGTTAAGTGTCCAAGTCTCAGATCCATAAATAAGAACTGGTAAAACACATTTGTTAAAAACCTTCCTTTTCAAACACATAGGCATATTTCCTTTTAGTATCAAGTTATTTCTACCAAATACACCCCAACCAAGTTTAATTCTATGATTAATTTCCTCCATTAAGCTTCCATCTCTATTAATAATCTGACCAAGGTATTTGTAACTGTTAATTCTAATTCATCATAATCAATCTTTATTTTCACATTTTGAGCAAATCGATTAAACATTACTTTAGTATTTTTCAACAAAATACATACAGTACTTATAATACTATCCACTTAATTGGACAATCTCTAGTCTAATGAATGAGTAATAAAAATTATTATAATACTGAGGTTAGCCTCCATTATCATTGGTGTATTGTAAATACGTAGTCGTAAATGGTTCAAGTGCTTGGGAAGTAGTGTAGAGACTCCTCATTTAAAACTTGACACTTCCTGTTTATGGTAATTTGCCTCATGTACAAGTGCAATGATGTCAGAAGCTAGCAGCTTTCTTATCCAAGCTTGACGATGCCCTCATTCTAGAAACAACAGGCAATGAGCTTATTGCTTTTTGACAGTTGTCTGATAATGTCTGCCTATCCTCTCAAATGAATCTTCAATTTATAGAGAGCCCCCCTTCCTTAGTGGAAACAGTCAGATGCATTGATTTATTTATTCCATTGCTTTGTTTATGCTATTAGTTATTTGTTTATTTTTATTGCTGTTTTATTGGTCAGCTTCACACGCTTTTGATAATATTGTAATCTAAATCAGTCCATTATATTAAGTTTCCAATGAGTTAAGATATATTCAAAACAATACTTCTCTAAAACATTCGTTTATACAAACCATTACTGATGAAAATATGTGCGAATTCTTAAATTTTTGGTTTTTTAATCCCTTAAAATTATCATCATACATTGTTGAATATAGTATATATTTTTTAATCAATAGTTGTAAAAAAATAGTAATAATGTAATTTTTAGAACTTTATCTGTTTTGAATTTTTTTAATCTACAGCAATGTGAGATCATATGTGACATTCTCAATAATTTGAAAACTAACGGAAATATTACGTGACCAAAATTAGCTATCTTTTTAAAAATTATAATGTTTTCTAAACAGGTGGCTGTGGACTTGGGGAACACCCAATTAGATCTTTACAATGAGGTCAAACTAACCGTAAAAAGCAATTTTGTTATGCAAAGAGTATTTTATTAATAAATTTTAAGGTCTATATTTAGATTAAAAGAAATATAATTTTCGCCTAATAAAAATGATTAATACTTATTTGTATATTTCCTTAAAACAAATTATTGTGAAATAATTGTTTGCTTCATACTGAATATATATCTGCGTGCGTGTGTGTATAAATCAATCCAAAATGATGTACAATAAATTAAGAATTATTGGATCCTAGCTTTTTGATTATACAAATGCATAACTTTTTTTTTTTAGCTTTTAGCAATTATCTTGGGCTTAATTTATTTGCAACAAGAATTGACTTATGAAGGTGTAATGAATATAAATGGTGCCTTGTTCATGTTTCTAACTAATTTGTCTCTGTCTAATTTATCGGGAGTAATTCATGTAAGTAACGTTTCTGTTTTAGTTTTTAAACGTTTTCTTTTCATTAGACTTTAAGAAATAATACGAATTATTTATGTATTCTGAGATTAATATTGTCACAATATTTGGTTAATTGTGTGATATTTTTATACCAGTTGTATTTTTTTAGATAATCTTTAATCATTATGCTTGTAAATATTTAGACCAATAAATTACTGCAATAATCATTTTACATATTCAAGTATAATAAGGTAAAAGGCTAAAACCTTCTACAGAAGCGCCTTAAAAATGCTTATGTGACAGCCAATCAGAATTGAGAGTTCCATGTGCAGTTATTATTGCATCTGATTGGTTGTCATATAAGCATTTTTAAGGTACTTCTGTAGAAGGTTTTAGCCTTTCACGTTATTATTAGATCATCTGCTAGCGCTTAATAAATTTTATATTTGTATTCAAGTATATTAAATTATTACAATTTAATCTAAAGGTATCAACATATATATATATTCGTATCTTTACTTTAATGATTATTATGAATTGTTTACAAATTATCAATATTATTATTAAGATATTCATAAGAGGATAATGATGCCATAGTTGCTATTTTTAGATTAAATTGTTGACCAACTGAAGAGTGTTTGTTTGGCATGAAATGCATCTTGGAATTATTTGCCTTTCAGATGTCTTTATTCATGCGATTAAAGTATGTTTAAAAGTGAAAGTTATAAGTATAGTGGAATTGTGATATCTACTATATTTTATTCCAAACCTTCTTAGCAGATATTGTGTATGTGGATAATATACTTTTATTTGTAAGTTTTGTTCACAAGATCATTATTTAGTGTAATGTCCTACACTATATAGACATACGTATATATATAACACAATTTTCTACATGTATAGAGTGAATATACAATTAAAATTATAATGTAAATAAAAATTTTAAAAACATTGTGCTATTATTAATTATAAATCGAGAGAGAGTACATTTAAATATATATTTATAGTGTGTGTGAGTTTATTTATTCACATTCACTCAATAATAACAATAATAATGATAATAACCTTCTGTATCATATCTTTACTTTCCAAAAAAAATATTATGAACAGCAAAATGTCAGGCTATTGATTATCTGCAGCTGTTGATATATTGGAATAAGTCAATTAATTAAACAATTCCTTAGGTTCTTTCACAAGTTTCCTTTTTAATACATGAAAATACAATGGAAGGCTCATTATCAGCGTATATGGTTTAGCCAATCATTTTGATGCTTTTACTTTTACATCAACTTTGAAATCTATACAGTAATCTCCTGTTTACGCTGAGTGTCTTACAGTCAGCAATTTTGCAATCTCAACTACATATAGGCTTTAAACATTCTTATATAATGCTTGAACATATACAGAAATATGTTACCAGTTCAGGCTTCTATCCATAAATTCGATACCTTATTAAAACATCTTTCAACATGACTACAAGTTCAACTGTTTCAAGGGTGCAAACAACTATGACATAAATATGCTTTCTCTTTTTATTCTTTTTCTAACAAATGACTCGCTCTTTTTGAAGATATGGTCTCCTTTAGAACCTCATTATTTTTATTTCATTTCTAAATCAACTTTCTCTTATTGTTTAAACAAAGTATTTAATGAACTTTTTATAATTTTGTAGAGCTTTTGACTTTATGATTAAAAAAACATTTTATTACACAAAATATTGTATCCTCTTAAGCTTGGTAAATGCACCTTTCAATTTACTTAACACACACACACACGAAGTATGATTAATAAATTAAATCACATTAACATAAGCTTGTAATATTTAAAAACATTAGATTTAAGGAAGGTATTCCAAGATAAACATTTGCTACTGTCATATTGTAAAGATAAAATACATAAAATTTATGAATTTTAATACTATCACTTTTGTTTATTTATAATATTTTGTTTGGGGTATAGCATATAAGTAAAATAATATATATTAATACAGTGCATATTCTAATTCTATTGTGTCTTCAATATTATATGTATTTCAAACTATATAATGCAATATTTAAAAATCAATGTAAAGTCACCTATCTTGTGATTTTTTATTTAACATAACTAAATAATTTTTTACAAGCATCAAAACATCACATAATCATCATTTCATATGCTTACAAATGCTGTTAGTAAGAGTACCAAATTCTTCATACAGTAGTGTCACAAAGTGCAAGCCTTTGTAATAAATGGATGCAGGAAGGTTTGTGCATAAAATCCCTATCTACTCATCCAATATCCCCATACTAGTTTATAGCTTGTGGCTTTCATCAGTGCTCTCAAATCCAAGTCTCCTCACTGATGAAAGTCACTAGCTAGAAACTAGTCTGGGGATGTTGGATGAATAGGCACTAGATAGGAATTTTATGCACAAATCTTCCTGCATTCATTGATTACAAAAGTTTGCACTTGGTGGCACTATTGTATGGAGAGTTTGCTATTCTTAAATAATTTTTTTAAGTAGCTGCTCATTCTTGGGAATCTCTGATTGACAATGACAAGTTTTATCATAATAACATTGATTCAGTATGTCAGTGTGCCTTTAGGTAGTGAACTTTATATAAAAATTTAGAATTGATATAATGCAAAATAGAAATTCCTTAAACAAAGTTGATGAATTCATCTTTATCAAAACGAATGAAGTTATAAGCCATTTCATAAATTGTAGAGACAAATTAATTTATTAATCATAGTTATATGGGTGCATTGTTTCCCAAAAAACAAACTCAAGAAATACATATGTAATGAAAGGTAGTACACAGATGAAATGGTGTTTTAAGAATCTTAGCTTACACATCTTATTTACTACCAAATCTATTTTTACTAATTTTATGCTATTCGTTGTAAACTTTAATAACAATTGGTGCCATATAGTAATGCTTAATAAATTCTTATTCAGTGTTATCCAAATATAAACCATAAGCTAGAGACTAATCTGAGGATATTTATATTGGGAAGTACTGAATAATGATTTATTAAGCAGTATCATCTGGTATTTATTAATTATGAAACCTTACACTAGATGGCACAAAAATAGTGAGAATAAAAGAATTTGCTTACAATTTTAAGGGTGTTCACATGAAAAGATAACTAGTGTCTTTTGCATTTAGTATACTGTGTGTCATTTAGCTTAACCATATATATTATAAGGATGTTCTTCTCAGTATATTAATGTTTCCAGTATTAATTATTAATAATATTTTGTAGGTTTGATGCAGTAGAAAAATTGTAGATAGTGAAGCTCAAAGTTTATGATTCATAATCCATTGGTATCATTTCCAGAACTTTCAATAATTAGCATACATTTTTGTGAAATAACATAGAATTAGTTGTAAATGTTTTTTATATATATAGTGAAATATAAATTAATCATTTTTTTAAAGACCAAAAAAAAAATAAGCACTGGATTCATAATAATGATAGATAAAAATATAGATTAGTACAGTTGAATAATAATTATTCACTGGAATTTTAAAAAAATGAATTCATATGCCAACACAACATATGAGCTTGATTAGTAAAATTAGCAAAAAGATACCTGTAGAAATTTTAGCCAGGTAATAGATATATTAGTGGCTTTATTAAGACTTTCATTTCTGTGAATATAATCATAGATTTGACAATCATAAAGTAAGTAGTGTATGACTTGTGTTTCTCTGTATCTATGTAGATTAATATTTATGAAATAAGCAAGCATAATAACTATAACTTACCTGAATATGTTGATGAGATTCTACTTGTGTCTAGAAGATCAAATACAGTTCTTTTTATTGTTGGATCTAAGGGAAAAAGTGTTTGGACTTTCATTTTTACACCACGATTTTTCAATTGTAGATTCTTAATTGAATGTTCAAACATGGGATCTTGATTTGAGATGAATCTTAGGTGGTAATTAAACTCTTCTATGCTTTTCTATTTACACCTTATTGCATATATATGAATATATCTGCATATGTGAAGAAAGATGCAAAGAAAGTTAAAAGAGAAGATATAAGAATAATAAATCTTAGATGATGAAAGTATATTTTAATTTATTGACAAGTTCAATCTGATAAATAAATTTTTATACATTTTCTCTAAGGCTACTTCTCTTACTGATGTTTCATGAAGGGATATCTACAAAACAGAAAGTCACTGCAAAGAGTAGGCTTGAGAGTCCAATAATATTTCTTAATGGGATATTTAAGTGGGAATCTCCAAATTTAGAAGGTAAACTTGTTTTCAAAACAATATTCATAAAAATAATTTTCTAGTGTTAGAAAAGTCCTTGGAACACAAGCCCAAATTGTGTCAATCAACTTTTCAAGGAGGTTATTCCTAGAAATTTATTCCATCTAATTTTAGATAAATGAAATACTCTATATATGTGCTATATGCAAAGATAATGAAACTAATATATATAATCGACAGCAAATATAAAATACCATTTTAGTTGAGCACTTTCAAGAGACTTCGTGCTCTCATGTTCATAGCTAGGATACAATATAAGGTTATTCCTAAATAGGATAATATATGATTATGCTTGTCTATTATTATGAAAGATTATATTTCATTCAACTGCCATACACATAAAATACAATTTAACCATTAGCCTTAAATACAACTCAAATATTATAATATGAATATGAAACATATGATACCTATTATTAGTAGATTATATGTGGCTACAGTATAGAAGTTATATACATTCAAACATTTATAATATTAATTTTTTAAATAAAGAAATTTTTTATCTAATCAATAATTTATTATAAAAAGTTTTTAATTTTCTAAAAAAAAAAAAAAAACAGTTGACATTTATTTGCTTTAGACAAATTTTGTGCTTTAATTGATTTGTGCAAATGAAAAATTTATTTGTACAAATTAAAGTCAAAATATTGTTTTTACAAACATGCCTTTTTAAAAATGAATAACAAAATAAGAAAGAGTTGGGAATGAAATCATTTTAAGACACTTCATGTTTAAAAAAAAAAAAAAATCTCAATTATTTTGAATTATAAAAGTCAAAGAAAAGATAAAAAAATCTTTTTTTTTTCTAAAAATAAAATTATGAAAAATGTCACTTGAAATTTTAAAAATACGTGGAAAATATTCATTAGAACTATAGTTACATATGATACCATTTCCAACTTTCTTATACACTTAACAATACTATTTTTTACACCAAAACCTACAGTTTCGACTATCCTGCAGTCATTATCAGAGCTACAATATCCAAATATATAACCATACAAGTAATACATTATATTTATATACATAATGATCATTATAAATAATCATTTTCTTATTCTAATTCTTAACTAATTTTATTTTCTTATTTATAGTATTTTCTTATTAAATTATTTTAAAACAATTTGATTATAATTTAAAAATTTTAATCTTCAAACTCTACAATTTAATCTATCATTTTATTATTATCTTTTTAATTATATTTTCTTAATTACTTCTAAACTTTCTCTAAATAAGAAAATAAAATTATTTAAGAATAGAATAATAAAATGGAAAATGATTATTTATAATGGTCAGGCTAAGATGTATGTTATTGATTATGTATATAAATATAAGGTATTAATTGTATGACTATATATTTGGATATTGTAGCTCTGATGATGACTGCAAGTCAGTCGAAACTGTAAGTTTTGGTGTAAAAAAATAGTATTGTTAAGTGTATAACAAAGTTGGAAATGATATCATATGTAAACATAGAAATCAATATACATAAAGGAAGGAGGAGGAGGAAGAAAATTATATTAGAACTATAGTTGTCAGTGATCAGTTTAAAAAATGATGAATGTGTTAAAAATAATAGGTATTTTTATATGACTGATTTCAGAACCAAAGATGGCAGATGATAAATGTAGCAGTGATACTTGCACAAACAATATCAAGAGATCACTGCATATACACATTCTTGTGAAATATATTCTTATTTATATATAATTAAAGGGAAAAAAACATTCTCACCTCATGCCATGAATAAATAGCAATTTAAATGTTAAATAAAGGATCGAGAATAAAATGAATCCTCCTATCCATTAAGTAATACACTACACAGACTTAAATCTGCATATATATATATATGGGTGTGTAAACTTAAGAGCATGCTATAACTCTAAACAAGTTTTTATTTTTTATTATGATATATATATGTAATGTATGCGGGATGCGAAATCAGACTTTCACACAACCCTCAACTCTCCATGCCATATCATATTGCTGACCCACCTGATCACACAAATGTTGAAAAGATAAATAATCACCAATATGCGTATTTCATGCTAAAACAGCACTCATCAGTTGGTCCAGATTACCATCTCCACGAATATATACAATCAGTGTTCCGCTTTATATTAAGCTATAATTTATTTCATATATATATTTAAAACAGATAAAATAAATATAATAATCAAAATACTCTGGAATAAACTCTACAGTATCCAATATACCAATATTTAAAAAAAAAAAGCGGCTATAGCCAGCTTATAGCAGTGCACCCTATCCTGAGTAGCATTTAGCACTTAAAATTTAAACAACAACAAAATCTCATTAAAGTCACACAACGTTAACGTTCTCACGTGAATGGTCAACTTTCCATAATTTACATATATTCACACAATTATATTGCTTATGAGATACATTGTCATATTTATAAACATGACTCTTTGATTTTTCTTTTTTTCCAAATCGTTTTTCAAATACAAAACAAAAATAAAAATCACCATCATAAATAACTGAATTTTAAATAAATATAGATTTAAATTTACTCACAGAATAACAAGTTATTATGTAAAAGTTAATGCTCCTGAATTCTTTTTCAATGACATTTGAAAAAAAAAGCAAAACAATCATATTTTACAAATATGAAAGACAATATAATAAATAAGCAATATAATTGCGTGGATATACATACCTAATTTACGGAAAGAGAGGCTTCACGTGGAAACGTTAGTGTTGTGTGATTTTAATAAGATTTTTTTGTCTGTTTGTTTAAATTTGAATTGTTTATTTTTGATTGTTAAATGCTAGAGTAGCCCATAAACTGATTATAGCTATTATTGATTATATGTATATTAGTATATTGAATACTGTAGAGTTTAATCCAGAGTGTATATATATAACAGAAAATCATATGACATTAAAATACTAGCCAAAAACAATTTTATTAAAATTCTCTCATGATCATGTTTTCATCTATTAACAATAGACCTTCACAAGTGAAATTCAAATGTTATATTTTCTATTTTATTTATCATTACTAGTCTAGTGTTATGCGGTATTTAATTGTACGTATATGATCATTTATCTTTTTCATATGTTTTGTCATATGTTTCAGGAAATTATGATGAAATAAAATTTTGGGATAAATATACTGCCTAACCTCTTTTATGCCTAATTTCTCACTACTTTTATTATTTGCTTAATATACTTATAATATCTAGACTTTACTAAAGTTTTAACATCTTATAAGCTTATTATCAATCTCAATCCATATTTATTCTTTATACTCCTTTTTCTTATATTCATAACATTATTTATTTTTAACAATATCTTTTTATATTTATTATTTTATTATTTATTTTAAGATCTTTTCTTTTTTTTATTATCATTTACTTTATGCCATTATTTAATTATATCTTTAATACCTACAGAAAAGAATCTGCACTTCAAGCAGTGGGGTAGAATATCATTGATAGATTAACCATCAATGATACCTATGATCAGATCGAGGCTTTACAAATGCCCAGTTTGATTATATTTCCTGGCCATAGCACTCCTTGGTTGCTGGAACAAAAACCTGTCATCCAAAGCGTTTTATTTATTTCGAGAATAAAACTCAGGCACCAACAAAACATATGTTATATATAGCCAGCATGCTCAGATGCAAGTACACCAATCCAGTGCTTGAAATATCACAAGTTAGCTCTTATTCTTAATCAGGGGATCCAGTGCATTTTACTTCACATATACAGATATTTATATCCTTCAAATAATGGTGCTGCAGTGACAGGAAAGAAAAAGAGAATAGACCAAATAACAATTAAGCAAACATTATTGTTTATTCATGCACATATATATTTAACATACTTTCAGGCTAAATTTTATGATAGTCCTTCATTAAAGTTTATTTCATTTAAAATAGAGTGTCTAGATAGTTATTATTTAAAATTTATTTACCTAAGTTTTGTTATTGTCAATTTCCAACTGTTTGGCCTTTGGTGTTCCATTGATAGTCTCTAGGCTCATATTCTTTCTTTGGCTCAGCAATGGGAAAGAGAGTATGTGGCAGTGTCTCCTTTATGGCTTAAACATTTGTTCTGGTCATTGGTTCCAGTTGAGGAGAGATGATTTTGCTGAGGACTTGGGGATGAAGCCCAGACAAACACTTCTATGGCTTTCTAGCAATGCATGTTGCTAATCCTGCAGCTTCTACATTAATGTTGTCTGCATCAGTAATAACTGGTTTGTTACTGCACTTAAATTTCTGAATATCTGGATCTCTGAACAAATCTCTACAAATCTCAGAATATGAATAATTTTTTTAACAATAGAAAAATGCTTCTTTTATATCTAACTCACCCATTGTTTATTTCCTTACCATGATTTTAAATTTTTATCATAACTTAAATATATTTTTAATTAATTTTTACATTTCATTTTATCTTATCTCTTTTTTAGATTAATCTACTATTTTGTCACTTTTATACTGAAGAGATATTTTACATAATTTGTAATTACTTCAATTATTAGTTTCAATTTTATTATTAGCCAGAAATCTTAATGGCATTTCAAAAGTTTTCTTTTACTAATTAATTTTATTCTGATTTTTTACATTTACTTATTTTTAGATATTTTATTCTTTTAATTATTTTAATTTATAAAAAGAAGAGATTGAGTTTTAAATTTTGATTTTTCCTAATTCTTTTCCACATCTACTCTTAATAAATAAAGGTACTAGTATATATAATGCACTCCACCACTTGATGGCACTGGTTTTTGCCCAATGCACATCAATATGCCATTTTAGCAGCCTAACTTATAGCTAACACTACAACAATGTTGTTGTAGCCATAACAGGCCACTTGATGGTGATGTATTCTACAATTATGTAATGAAATACCATGCCCATTGGGTTGCAAAAGTATTCCCCAAGTGAGCACAATTGACCCATCACTATGGTATAATTTGATGGTAGCCATATTTTAAGTATGCAAAACTCTTAAAATATTCATTACCAAATAATTGTGAGAATGCTTAATCAATTGTCAGTCCAGCACACACCCTTCCCTATGATTGGTAACTGAACACAACCGTGAAAGGTTAGGTTGAAAAGCAGAGTGCATGTGAAAATGCACATTTTCACGTGATTCAGTGTGAGAATAATAAAATGGCAACAGCAAGTGTAAAAATTTATTGAACCTTAGTGAATTGCTGGCCACAGTTTTTCAATAATTGTCCAAATTATTTCGTGGAAAATTGTTGTTGTTATTTGCATAATTGAAAAGAAAATTAAACCTTCTGTCCATTGAAAAACAAACTGTAGATTTATTAAAAATGAAATGTTTAAGGATTTCTTAAAAAGCAGAAAAATTAAGCAACAACTTCTCAGTAGCATAAATGTTAAAAAAAAAATATCAAAAAAGTCGATAATTAAAATGTAAACCAACCCCCTTTCCTCCATCTAAAAATAAGAAGTTTTTGGTAGCATAAATGTTTAAAAAAAAGTATATAAAAAAAAGAGTAAAAAGACAATAATTAAAAAGCAAACCAACCCCTCTCCACCATCTAAAACCAAAGTGTTTGTTTATTAAAAATGACATGTTTAAGTCTTTAGTAAAAAAAAAAAAATCCTTACAATTTTCAAAAAGTGTTAATATATATATAAATAAAAAAATACCTGGTAGAAAAACTAAATGTTTAAGGCTTTAGTCCCCAAAAAAACCCCATACAATTTTTGAAAATTGTTAAAAAAAAAAATCAAAATACCGTGTATAAAAAAAATAACATATAGAAATTTTTAAAAAATTAAAAAAGATTGAATATAAATGACTAAAATTTACCATATATTTTACCGTATCGTCGGCCTGTAAACATGTATATTGATGTGCATTGGGCAAAAAACAGTGCCATCAAGCAGTGGAGGATATTATATGTACTAGTACCAATAATAAGAATAAGAATAATAAGAGTAGTAGTAATAATAATAATAAAAGTTTTCTTTTACTAATTAATTTTATTCTGATTTTTTACATTTACTTATTTTTAGACATTTTATTCTTTTAATTATTTTAATTTATAAAAAGAAGGGAGAATGAGTTTTAAATTTTTATTTCTTCTAAATCCTTTCCTCACCCTACTCTTAATAAATAGCTTTATTCTAAAAGCAAAATTATATATATTTTTAAAATGTACTTTTAAATATATTATTGCTTTTTTCTTGTATCTAATAAATTTGTTTATTTTTAAATTATCAATATGTAACACAGATATATGTGTGTTTTATAGCCTATATCTTGTTAGCATTACAATACATATCTAAAAAAAATGTGTATATGAAGGTAAAAAAATTATGATATAAGCCAGAGGTCAGCAACCTACAGCATGTGTGCCATGTTTGCCACATGGAATGATTACCAGTAGCACTCTGACTGAATTGAAACTGTGCAAAAATATATTTTAATTACAGTGCATGCATTTGCATCATCAGTTACATTTTGCATACTTGACTCACATGTAAACGGAAACCATGATTCAGTGCAAGCCAGGATTTGTTAGTTAAAACAAAGTTTTTGTTATTATACAATTACTGCACATCCATTCACACTCCATATCCTCACCTACATTTTGCCCTTGTGACTCTCATGTGGTCCGTGGTATGCTAAAATAAACCTCATTATTATTAAGTAATATATTATCCCAAATTAACTCATAAAAGTCAAAATGATGATGTTCACTCTTTTCAAGATTCTTAGAGTAAATAAATATAAATTTCTAAAGAAAATAGATTCTGTGTGTACATTGTGTTGTGAAAGTGTTGTGTGTCATATCTCAAGTGTACAAAGACATTATCAAACTAAACATCTGTCGATGTTTAAAAATTCTGATTGGAAAAAATGAAGCTATAAAAGGGGTTGCTTCTGACTTTAAGAAGCAACTACTTATTTTAGTCAAAATAATTAGAACCAAAAATAAAGCTACCAAAGATAATTTTTTATACAATTGCTCATTGTGTGGCTTCAAAAGCCAAAGCCTTCACAGATATTTTCATCAAAGAAATATTTTTGAGAAGTGCCAAAATCTTATTCAGTGATCTCTCAAATAGATAAACAATACTGTCTTAAATTAGAGAATTACTGGCTTCTGCAAATCAATTCAAAGACAACTGACAAGACTGAAGATGTAATAACAAAAAAGAAGAACAAGCTACTATATTCAGTGTTGCTGTTGATAAAAGCATGGACATAAATGATCTGGCATGCCTAGTAATAGTTGGACAATATTGTGACAAAGATCATATTTATGAAGAATTGTGTTGTTTTATTCTCCTTATTGGTACAACAAAGAGACATCACATTTTGACTGCATTTTAAAATTATTTTAAAAATTAGAATAAATCAAATATTTAATGTCAATACTGATACCAGAAATGCAATGGTTGGAAAGGGAAAAAGCTTTATTAAATTCTTGACAATCATATTAGACATCAAATATTGGATTTCCACTATAAGATACCAGAAAAGTTTAGTTGTGAAAATGTCATCACAGTGCTTAAATTTTGTAATGGACATTAAAATAATTATTTTCATAGTTTCTTGTTCTTCATTGAGACACAGGTAATTTAAGTCCCTTTTGTGAGAAATGAATATTGGATATATGAATTTGCTGCTATACAGCAATGTCCATTGGATTACTTGAGGTAATATCTTTATAAGTTTTTATCAAATCTGGAAGAAATTAATGTTTCTTGATGAAAAAGAACATTTCCCAGAAACGAATGACAAAGACTGTTTATGCAAATTGATGATTCAGTTAATACAACCCAATACCTGAATGACTTAAATTTAAATTTGCTAGAAAAAGATGAAACAGTACTAGAAGTTTTTGAATACTGGAAAGGATTTGCACCAAAATTAGATATATTTTAGCATGATATTGCCATTAATCCCTACAAGTACTTTCCAAATGTAAAATTCCATGCAAATGATTTAATATTAACAAAGACAAACTTCAAAAGTATATCGAACCACTCAGAGAAGAATTTTTCAAATGATATGAAGATTTCCAAATATATGTACCCATATTTTCTTTTTTCATTAAACCTGACTTTTTCTAAAGATGACTCCATTTGATTTATCTCTTTTTGAGTGGATGGATATTGACAGTTTTAAAATGAAACTCATCAAGTTAATATAATCAGAATTGTAAATAACTAAATTTGTAAATTGCAGAAAACTCTTGAAGGAAATTGGTAGAAAAGTTGACTATCATTCACAATTGTTGGATAACTTTACCAGAAAGATTTAATTCTTTGAAGAAAGTCACATATTCTTTGCTTTCAGTATTCAGCTTAACTTATCAATGTGAACAAATTTTTTTACTTACAAAAATATTCATAAGGAAGTTGTGTAACCCTGAACATTCAGAAGCCTGTGTGAAACTAAAAATGACCAATCACACACCTGATATTGAGCAATATCAGCAAAGAGATACTGGGGCAAGTTTCACATTAATTTATTAGTAGCTCAGATTAATAATAAAGAATAAGTAATCATATTAAAATTCTTGATAATTTTTCTTATTCAAACTATGTATTGAAAAAACTTTTAATTTATAATTTGTAATACAATTTTTAATAATGTGTTAAAAAATTAAAATTTAATCTAACAAACTTTTCACATATGATCCTATGTGTTTTAAAGTACTGAATGACCAATAATATAAGATCTGGTTATAATGGGCTTCAAAAATATATAATATATAATTTTGAAGTCCATTATAACTGAATCAATTTTGATACTATATATAATAAGATTGGTAAAATCATGTGAGCATATAGAATAACATTGTGACATAGTCTTGGCACAACACTACTAAAAGTGGCTCACCCCTGATATAAGCTAGTATGTCTTATTCACTTGAAAAAAAAAGGAACTGTGTATTTCAGAAGTTCATTCAGAGTGAAAGAGGCTGATCTGACTTCTAGGCTGATAGGTATTGGGATATAATTGAACTAAAGTAAAAGATGCATTGATATAAAATTTGAGCATATATATATATAAACAAAGAAATAAATGGAGTTATTTCCATATAATGACTAGAGAAAATTATTATCAGTGATGTTATTAGGCAAATATCAATTACTACTAATGGTCTTTAAGGCAAACAGTTTGCTCTAGTAACCCATGATAGTTTTTTTTATCTTGGATTTACTTACAAATTAAATGAAGTCTTCTTTTATTAATTCAAGGTGTTATATGAATTTAAAACCAGTCATAATTCTTTAAAGATATGAGGATTAATTTTTTTTTTCTGTTCAGTTGCAGTCTAACCAAGCAAGCAACAGATAAAAAAATTGGACTGGAAAACTGAAATCAGATCATCTAGTAATAATGTTTATTTGTCCGACATCCTATACACAAAAAGTGGAACCCAGATTTAGCATATTCCCTAGATTAAAATAAAATATAGAAAAGACATCAATAAATAATATGTTTAATTCTTGAAATATCATAACTTGACAAATATTTTTATAAGCAAATGCATTTAACATAAAGAATTCTATATGATAACTAGAATAATTTTATTGAGATTTTTAACAGATGAAGTTGGTACATTGCTGGTACATTATGATTTTTGATATGCCCATATAGATTAGCAAGTTTCTTCTTTTGGCATTCTTTTATTTTTCCATGTAATGTAGAATATGATTTTTTCACTGCTTGAGAAACTTCCATGAAGTCTTCATCAATAAGTTTATTTTTAGAAAACATTCTACATTATTAATGGAATTAATTGTTTGATACTTACAAACCTTTGAGCATTTATTCTTTCTTTTAATAGAGCACTTGCTGTCTGAGTAATTTTCCATCACTTTCTGAGAGTGAATTGGAGTTTTTCATTGCAAACCTTTAGGAATTATCCTCCCAGATTTACATTTGATATGCGATTACTAACAATTGATTGTATTTGGAATATTTAAATAAAGTTAAATTTTTCTAAAGACATTCAATACTCATATTAGATGATGGAAATTGTCTAATATAAAAATACAATTTTTAATCAGTTGTTTGTTTCCTTATGAAAATATTTAATTGTAATATTTTAAACTTTCACATGTAAAGAATTGATACCTGATCTATCTCCTTTATTTAAAATTAGGGAATAAGCTAAAGGTGTTTTTCATTTTTAGTTTATAGGGTATCAGACAAATACTTATTATCAGATAATATGATTTTTTTTTTTTTGGCTATTTGCTTCATCATAGCTGATTTCTGTTTAAAATACATGAAAACATCATTAAAACTTTACACATTCACGCAAGCACATACACCCACATATATAACATATTTAAAATTTTATATGCAATCTCCAAATATGACCAATAAACCACATGCTACTGATTTCAGCAACTCCACTTTACTAAATTGCTTGGTGAATGCACTATAGTGTGGATGCTGAAATGTTTAACAACAGCAACAGCATTTGGCTCATTGGTTAAGGCTGGAGATTACACACATATATATATATTTAAATATTAAATTAAACAGCTTAATGTATATATATACAACAGGAGTAAATCATCTTCCCCCATGCTATGATTTAAAAGCACCCTAAATGTTAAACAAAGGATCAAGAATAGAATGACTCCATCTATTCTTGGGAACTCTGACGTTTATAAGAATATCTTTGGCAGCATGGTTGGTAATTCAGAGTGAAATACAGAATGGTTCCTGAGTACTTTTATTATTATTATTCTTGTTTTTTAACTGTGATTTATTAATGACTGAATTAAATCATTAGTATCAGTAGTTAATAAAATCACTTTCATTATTGGTTTTATACTTTTTTCATCTGTGTTCAACTATTTTTTTCATAATTTTAGACATTTGCATCAGAACTTACAATTTTTTTAAAAGAACATAAGAATGGGATGTACCGAGTGGATACTTATTTCATAACAAAAACAATTGCTGACGTAAGTAAAATATCAAATATGTGTCAAAAATTGTTATTTGCATGCTACATGTACAGAATATTTTTAAATCCTCAAATGTTTATAATAAAAAAATTAAAATAAATAAGTTCCTAGTTAATCAGCTATTGAAATGTTGAAATAAAATGTAACTATAAAAAAGTATGATTTAAAAAGTTTGCCCTTTTCATCATTTATGCCAGGCCTTTATTTTCATATATAGCCGTTGAATAATAACACTATATATATAAAGCTTTACAATAATATATATATATAATTAAAATTACCCCAAATCCAAAATTCAACCAGACCAGCAAAAAATAATATTAAAACACAACCTAAGGTTTCATTGCTACAAGCAGACTTCTCAAGTGTAAACAACTACAAAAACTACACAATATATATAATATTAAACATTACCCACAAATCCATTTACTTCCCAACCACCCTTAATATTAAAAGAACTCTTAAATAAGTTAATTGCTTCAGAATAATAAATTTTCAATAATAAAGATTCTTTAATTCTTCTTTTGATTTCATTTCTTGTAATGCTTATATATATATATATTGTAATCATCATGCTTGAGTTTGCAGGCAAGACTTTTATGTGAACATTTTTCTTTATTATATATTCTAGAATATTAAGTCATGTATAAATAAATTTTAAAGTGTTTTAAAAATGATGATAATTGTTAAAAAAATGTTTTATCATTTTTATTTTAAAATAAAAAAATATTATTTTTAAAAAAGAATGTTGCTATAGGAACCAACTGAAGCTTCTTCAATCATTTGCATTTCCAAGAAAAATGTAGGAATTATTGTTATTTCTTCATCATGTCATTTATGGGGTAGAAGTCAGTAAATAAAAATTATGCAATCTTTGGGGTAAAAATTCCAAAATGTCTTCCCTGACGTTTTAAATGTTATAACTGATTATGGTGCTGTAACCTTTAAATTAACTTTGTTCCTGTCAAGCTGTTGGTTACTATCTAATGCTGAAGCTAAAATATGTGACACTTTCTTGCTGTAAGAAGAAAACTTGTCATCTAAATTGATTATCACATAGAAATATTCTTCTATCATTTACAAACGTTATTCATCCATGCAGAATGATGGTCTCTCTAAGTTCAATTCAATTTTTCTGATCCATTTCTTCTTCATAGCATCCCACCAATGTTTCTTGTTTTATCCATCTGATCTGCATGTCGGATTTTTCTAAATCTTTTATAATTTCTTGAGTTCCATATATATAGACAATTTGATGTGAAGAATGAAAAAAAAGATAGTAAAAAAAAGAATATGCTTAACGTTAAATGAAATTATATAAGGGTAATAGATACTGTGATCTCGAAAGAAAATTAAGAAATACAATAGTGAATTCTTAAAAACGTATTAAATCAGATGATAGTTTGAAAACCTATCTGTATATATGAATGGTTATATTTTAGATAATTAGAATGCTAATTAACTTTATTTTTGCATAAATATTTTTTATTAATAATTTGATGAATATAATTATTGCTTTTATTTAAAAGTAATTATTAATCAAAGCATCTATAATATATTTTATTTATAAAGACAATAAAAAAAAAGATTACAGTTTTGAATAATGAGTAACTAATTAGAATTTATTATAGCTATTTTAATTAAAAGTTTTACAACAATAAAAATGTACACTTTCTTGCAGAAACCAACATTAATGTAATTTTTACATTCTGTAATCTTTTGTAAATCATTTTCAGCTGTAATAATAAAAAAATATTATTGCTCTTTTATGACATTTGCAAAACTTAGATTCTTAAACAGTTGATTAAAATATTTTTAATATTTACTCTATTTGTAACGCAGAATATGTGAAAAAATCTACCACATTGCAAAACATTATATTGCTGTATTAAAAGAAAAATCAATCGCTTTTAAGAAAGTGATACTCAAAGAAAAAATACTCGTCTTCTGACTTGCTTTTGATAAGCATCTGATGTCACATGACTCAAGAATAATGACGGGATCAAACAGATCCCAAATCAGTTTTTGCTTATCTACTTTGCATAGAGTGAAAATTTGGGATAAAACAATACTACATTTGTCTTGCATTGGTGATCGAGAGGTCAGCGCGACTGCCTTGCACTTGCAGGCAGTTGCCCGGGTTGCGGGTTCGCGTCCCGGCCGATGCTATGACACTTACAAAAAAAAAAAAAACAATACTACATAACTGCTTCATTTGAGATCTTTTAGGAATTAATCTTTGATCTTTCAAGAATTACTTCTTTGTTTTTAATTTTTTCAAAAAACAATCTTTTTTTTTTAACACAACTAAATAAATAGTTAAAAGCTAGATACAAATATTTAATAGTTAAAATTAATATCATTATATTTATTATTCAGCGTGTGGATTTTTTTAGACGGCTTAAGATATAGGAGCACAGACTTTGACATGACACACCACTCTCCACTCTATCTCACAACACTGATACACTTGAACACATATGTCGAAAAGATAAATAATCACCAATATACGTATTTCATGCTAAAACAGCAGTGTTATGAGATAGAGTGGAGAGTGGTGGATCATGTGAAAGTCTGAGCTCATATACCCTGTATATTACATATATTAATACAGGTATATTATAGTAAGCCTGTATTTCAGTTATTAGACGGCTTAACTATTAAAGATATAAAGATTCCAACCGAGTGATAAGCTCATTAGTACCTTTATTAACATCTTTACCCCTTGAAGTCTTCAATATGATAGTCATTAGCTATGTGTTTCACTGTTCTAATCAACATCTACAAAGATTAATGGCTGCACATCCCATGTTTATATTTTCTTTTATTTTTCCCCTCCTTTTTATACATTTTTTTCTTGATCCTTTTTCAATATCCTACACACCAAAAAAAAAACAGAAGAATATTTATCATTTTACTTTTCATTATCTCCCTATATACTGTATTCATAGTCCAATTATGAATTCTATTTTGCTTTTCTTTTCTAGTATCTGAAGTTAAAACTGTGATGTGATGTGATGTATTATGGCTTCTCCTTAAACGAAGTCAAGAATATCTCAGCAATTATGCCCAGATAAACCTGTTAGCCACTTTCTTTTACATTCTCCACTCTAAATTTACCCATAATCTGCTCTATCCCATTTCCACAACATAATTTTTGTCAACTCTATAAACTTTATATCTAAATCCCCCTTATCTTTTCCCAAACCCAGCATAAAAACCAATAATTCACTTTCTGTATAATCACTCTTTTCATATTTATTTTTCCACAACTTCATTATATGTACCCTTTCTGTTTTCAAACATTTACATTCAATTAACAAATGCCTAATATTTTCAATTCTTTCCTTACATAATTTACAAAATAAATCACCCATATTTTTCCATTTACATGTATATTCTTTTGTAGCTAAAGATCCCGTTTGAGCCTTAAACAATAAACTGCTTTCCTTACTATTATCATATATTAACTCACACCTAATATTCTGTTTATTTCTATATATATTTAAGCTCTTTTTACTCTCCATACTATTTCTCCATCTCTCTAACTCCCTAGTCTTTATTAATAAATTTATTCTTTTATCCCATTCCTTACTACTATAACACTCAATAATCCTCTTAACACAATCATCCCATCTTTTGTACAAATATACTGATATAAATTCTTTATCCAAATCTTTTGCATACCGCATTACCTTTCTCACCCATCTTGTTACCTGCCCTTTACTCATAACCCAATTAAATACTATTTTAGCTATTCTTTTATTATCCATAAACTGCAATCTACCAAACATTTTCATTTTACTTTTTGCATCTCTCATATGAAAACTTGACCATCCCATTTCTCATTGAATTGCCTCCCTTGCTGTCCATACTTCTGCATCCAATGCATGTCTTCCTACTTCCCTTTGAGCTTTTTCTAAATAATCTAATATCTTTTTACTAACATATAATGCATCATTACCATATGTTAACCCTGCTACTGCAACTCCTTTCCATATAATTCTAGCTACATCATATTTATTATATGAAAATACTGTTAATTTCTTTATCAATCCTTTTCTTTTCTTTGCTTCATTTATCAATTTTTTCTCCCATTCATCCAAATAATTTTTCTGATTACTTAAAATAATTCCCAAATAACCACACTTAACTTAATATCTCCCAATAAAAATTCTACATCCTCTCTTTCCTCAGTATTAACCATCATTATATTTGATTTTTCTTCACTAAATTTAATCCCCATCTCTTTACCCAACCTTGCACATGTCCTCAACATAACTTCCATATCTTCTCTTTTTTCTGCACACAAAAATATATCATCCGCAAAAAAAAAGACCTGACAAAATATATACTCCCTTACTACCTATTAACGGTATCTCTATCCCTCTTCCTAATCTTTCTATTGCTCTTTCCATTTCACTCAAATACAACACAAACAAAATAGGTGACATAGGGCATCCTTGCCTTAGTCCCACACCATTTTTAACTTTAATTGTTTCTATATTCTCTAATTGATACATATAATAATTATTTTCATATAATTTCTTAATAATATCTATTAAAGCTTCATCCATTCCCAAATTTGCTAAACTTATCCATAATCTATTTCTATTTACTCTATCATATGCCTTCTCTATATCTATAAAACTCATATATAACTGTTTATCTGCATTCCTACTCATATCCATAAGTTGTGTAACTACAAATAAACTATCTCCTATACGCCTATCTAATCTAAAACCTCCTTGCATTTCACCCACTACATTATTCCCTTCCATCCATTTTACAACTTTACTAGCCACCATATACGAGAAAACTTTATATAAAACTGATGTTACCGCTATCGGTCTATAATTATTCAACTTTCTATGATCCTTACCCTTTCCTTTAAATAATAACCTTACTCTTGTATTACTCCAACTACTTGGGAAAACTCTATTCTGTGTCATTTTATTAAAACAGGATAATAACTTTACTTTTGCCCTATATCCTAAATTCATTACCATCTCTGCTGCCCATCCATCTAAACCTCTTGCCTTCCCACTTTTCAATTTCTTCTCTACCTCATTTAGTTCATTTTCTGAAAAGCTAATATTCCCATTACTATATTCTTTCATATTTTCTACCATTCTACCATTCACATCTAACATCTTTTCTATATTCATTACATAACTATTTAAGATTCTCTCTAAATCTTCTCTAGAACTACACTCAGTTCCCTCATCATCTAGTAATACTAACTCTCTCTCCCCTACATTTCTCCTTTTAATATAATTCCAAAATTTTTTACTTCCATCTCTTCCACTTTTATTAATATCCTCCAACAATTTACTATTCAATTTCATTCTCTCTCTATAAATATCTATTTTAGCCAACTTCTTCTTTTCTAAGTACTTTTCCCATTTAGCATTAATATCTTTTTCACTTTCCTTATTCTTAATAGCACACTTATATTCTCTACTTTCTTTACACTTTTACTAATTTTAATTTTTTTATTACTTTTATTCTTTTCATACGGTAGTGTCACCTAGTGGAAACAATAGTAATCAATGGATGCAAATAGTTTTATGCATGAAATCCCTATCTAGGGCCTACTTATCCAATATTCCCACACTAGTTTCTAGCTTGTGCTTTCATCAATGAGGAACCTTTGGATCTGAGAGCACTGCACTTAGTTCTTAGGATAATTGTGGCTTGCAGTGGATGACACTATTATATGACAGTTTGTCACCATTTTAACAGCCAGTGTTAACATAGGAAATGGTGACTGTGATATTTAGTGGTTTAGTATCTGAAGTTTCTGTTTTTGCATCAAATAATAAGTTCCCTCTAGTGCTGCCATACCTTACCAAATTATTTCTGTATTCATTTTATTCAACTATTCTCTTGTTTTGCTAATACCACCTAGAATGATATAATATTTATAATTTATAAAGAAATAGCTTTAAACATCTTTTCTACCAAATTAAAAGTGTATCTTTTTTCTTTGTTGTTTAGATTCCTTGTTATGTCACCATACCAACAGTGTTTGTAATTATAGCCTATTGGATGATTGGTAAGTTTCTATATCTAGAAAGATTTTAAATAAATTAGTGGCATAAAATGCAGCTTTAAAACTCATTATTACTCTATGACTGTAGCAAACCACACAGAGCATTGTGTTATTTGGTGCAATAGTTGTGTCAGACCCTGTAGCGCAAGATCCTCAGATTGATTTCAGTTTTGGCACATTCTCATAAGCAATAAATCCCTTAATATATCAGGTTGCCTGATGGTTGTGAAACATAAACTTGAAATGATATAAAAATTTTAAATAGACCAAAAGAATATGAGAATAAGTGTGCTGTGGGGAGCTAAAACAGAAGAACAAAATGAATGTATTAAAGCCTAAAATGGTGTTCCTAATATTACTGTAACAATGAAAAAAGGGAAAATAAAATTGAGTTGGTGGAAGACAATGTAATGTATTCATTATGACAATGCCCTACAAGAGCCTACAGTTGCAAAGTCTAAAGCTCAAGTTAAATATTGTGTTCCAGCTCTGACCTTTCTAATGCTGACACTTCTCATAAACTTCACATGATTATCATTTTTTATGCTTACTCAATCTGTTTTTCACAGCCTCTGTGAAAAACAGATCGTGTAAGCATAAAGAATGGTGATTATGTGATGTTTAGTGATTTAATTAATTCCAATCCTACCCAATAGGATTATAATGACTGTGGTTATTAAAAAACCAAAGACACTAAAAGTATGGATGCTGAACTGAGTTCAGATCTATACAAGCTAATGAGCTTACCTTGAAAACATTGGGCTTTTATTTTGGACTCTAGAAAAGTAAAAGATGGCTGTTGGGGTGTTGCATTAGATCCTAAGATCTAGGCACAGTGCTCTCAGATCCAAGGCTTCTCACTTATGAAAGCTACAATCTAGAAACTAATATGAGGGTATTGGATAAGTAGGCATTAGTTAGGGATTTTATGCACAAATATTTCTGCATCCATTAATTACTCTGGTTTTCTCTGAGTGATGCTACTGTATGGAGAGTTTTGCTTCTGCATTCTCATAAATGTCTGAGCTATAAACTATTTGATTATTTTTTTTTATTATAATTGTAATTCGATAACAGCAGATTAAAAAAAAGATCCAATTAAGATTGAAAAATGAGATTGTAAAGATTTGTGACTCAATAAAGAAGAAAAATATTGATTTAAACTTTCATATACTGGTAGATGAAGGAAATAAGAATTTCTGCAGTAAGTCAAATCTTATAAATCCTACTATGGCTCAAAGATCCCTTCAGCAGTTCCTCATTTGAGGAACAAGTGAAGCATATTTACCAAGCGTGGCAATTGCAGGTAATGAAGGTTTGAGAAGCTTTCCTCTAGTTAAGAAGAGCTAGACCATCTTTGCTAACCATTGTTGAATGTCCAACTGGTTTTTCTGTACCACAGTAACTCAAAATAATAATACCAAGCCTATAAAAATATTCAAATTTTAGTTGATCTACTTTCAATCACATCTTAAGAATAGCAGATAGGTTCACTTTCCTTTACTTTGAAGACCTTTGCATTCAATAGAGACTTTGTGCTCTTCATATTTAAGACAGTGTTAGAGTGCAGACTCCGAAGTTTAAGTTTCATGAATCATATATTGTTTTTGTTACTTCTGAAACTTCAAACATTTTATGATCTTCTGAATAATACAGTCATTTGTTTATTTAATTTAATTTTTAAGAAATGTCACAATTTTTGGAACTTCTATTCTTAAAGAAACGAGGCTTATAGTAAATAATCACTAAATACAAGAATGTAATCAAAATGACTTTAATGACTATGGTATCCTAATGAATAAAACAAGACAAAATATGTTATGCTCTTAGAAATAAATCTTGTGGTTGAACCTGCTTTACTGAAGATAACTTACTTCAGCAACATTAATAGAAATATTATTTATTTGCTATTAAAGTTGAAATATATTTTATTTATTTACACATATGATGGGAAAAAAGTGTTAAGCAATGAAGCATATATTAGCCCTATTTTTTTTGAATTTATATGACATGTTTGTGGAATAGTTTACAACTCACTCTTACAACTCACTCCATTAAAGAGTTATTAAGGTGCAAATATTCATGTGATTATACACTATTTTTATTACATTCCCATCCAGATTTACTGCATGCTGATAAATGCTATATTCTCATTAAAAGATACATGCAAAAAGTCACTCAATTGTTGAACTCACATAATATGATGAATGAAAACCAATTCTCCACTTCATTTGCTCTGGATTTAAAACAATTAGTGAGACACTTTCCAGCATTTATATTTCCATTTTCAAACTGTTTTATGGCTTTTGTTTTTATCTATGAGATTTTTCCTGAATAGCAGAATGGAGTTAAAGATGATGTCTGATGGTTTAGATGTACTTCTTCTAACTTTGAACCCTAAAGACATATTTTCAAAGGCCAGAAAATCTGGAGATTTAAATGCAGTAAAATGTCTAGTAGTCATTAATTGCTTTAGCTTTCAATAGATGGCACTAATATGGGAAGCTGATTGTGGTTTATGAAATTAAATGTTCAAAACATTCATATCCTTTATTATCCAATACAGAAAGAGAAGTCTTCAACAATTTCTAGTCTAGAATTCTTATCAACTTCCAAACATAAAACAATGTAAATATCTTGATCACTTTGTAAGTAAAAAGAAAATTTTGAATGATGTGGGACAATATAGACACCCATGTTCTGATGTTTTTAACTTGTTAGAAGAGGAATACATAGATTTCATATTGTTGTAACATAAAAAAACAATTTTATTTAAATAAGTTACTAAGTACAGGGGATTTGAACTCAGATTTTCAAGCACCCTACAACTATCCACACTATCTCATACAACTGATACACATGACCACACATGTAGAAAAGATAAATAATCACCAACATACATATTTTGTGCTAAACCAGCACTCATCAGTTGATCCAGATTATCATCTCCCACACATGCATATATAATCAGTGCTCAGTTTATATTAAGATAGCAAATCTTCATACTTTAATGGACAAGCTTCAATACACTTCAACCTCCAACTTTTCAGCCATCCATATCATTGAAAATCTGATGATGAAAATTCAAATCCCATGCTGATGCTAATATTAAGCTCCCAGGTTTGTGAAGAGTGCCTGGTTTTCAAATATTTAAATATGTTACGTAAAATACTGAAATGACTATAGCAAGATTATAAGAACAATTGGAAGTGTATTATTGCAATAGTCTAAACCTGAAGTCACAAAAATTTATACTTACAAAACTAGTATCATATTTATAAAACATATATAAGCAAGTTATCATAGGCTCAAAATTGTATAACTTGAATTTCAGAATGATAGTATGATAGTGTAAAGTTGAAAAAAATATATGGAACTGTTCAAATTCAATATTCTTAATGATGAATCCATAATCCAAAAATGAGGCTAGCGATGTAAATATTTACCCAATATTATTTAATATACATTAATTACTTAGACTTACTTCAAATGATCCTGGAACAAAAAATACACCCATTAATACAAATAACATCAGTTTTACATGGACAAACTTACTGCTATATATTTTTAAATATTTCTTTCTTTTTAAACCTGTTTAGCTATAAATGTCACTTTTTATATTTGAATAGACCCTAGTGAGAGTTTAATCCATATTCTTCCATATTTGAACATTTTAGTTTTACAATTAAACCTTTTTTCTATATCATGTGTTGATAATATTAATATTAATTATAAATATAAACTTTGAAATATTAGACTTTCTAAAAATTCATATTTAATCTTTTCAAAATATGAAAATAAATTTCTTAACAGTTTTTGTCTATAACAATAATACTTAGAATTATTATACATAATTTATCTATTAAAAAAGTTAAAATAATAGATATTTGAATTTGTTTTTTTAGAATTAAAATAAATTTAGCATTAGTTTATCATTAAAGAAAGAATATATGTTAAAAATAAAAGTTAAATTTTATCAGGTCTTTCTGTTTTACTCAGTAAAACAGTTTCTGTTTGCCATAACAAACTTTTTAATAGTTGTCTTACTAAAAATAAATGTTTTGAAATAAAATGTAATTGTAGCAATGTAATACATTGGATTAAAACAAGTATTTTACAAAAATATTGCATAAATAATCTTTAGTATGTAAACAAATTACTGAAAAATACAATTTTGCTTTAGGAATGTAAAATTTTCCTTTTATTTGACTTTAGTCTCAAATGCTTCACCAATCAGAAATTGCCATTTCTATTGACATCTAAAGGAACACATCTCACATCATTGGAATTCAAATTGGTTATTTTAATTACCTACAAGATTTTCATAATGCTGACATCTTCAGATATTTTTCAACTAATAATTTTATAATTATAACTACTATAAAATAAAACTGCATGGTGATGTAAGGTTATATATAGGCTTAAAACAAAGAAAAGATAACAAAACAGCCCATTATGAGATTCAAAACAGCAAATAAAGCATACATTTGCTAATATTGAGATTCAAACCATTAAAATATATGAATTTATTGTACAATTTCTGGTTTTTGTCTATCTATCTGATGAAGTGTTATAATAATTTACCATCCATTTCCCAATTTTATATCTACTTAAAACTTTGGATAAATATATATTGTCAATATTGTCTGGAATTTGCAAACAATTGTGGCAAAAAAATGAATGAAAACTTTTTAAGATTATATAAGTTTTAATAGTTTTTCAAGTACTACCATCTAGTAATATTAATCTGTATCTAACTTTATAAAAATATGAAAAACTAAAGGGTTTAAAAACAGAGAAATCTAAAAATTCTTTTGAAGAAATGCTTTTATTCACATAAACTCGCTAAAAACAATAAAGAAATATACAATAAAAATTAAAATAATTTTCTTTTCAGCTTTCATAGAATTCTTGATATAATATGACTAAAATAAAAGCATACATCACTCATATGTTGAACCATTTTATTTTGTTTGCACTTTCTCAATAGTATCATGAAACCTAAAAAAATTTTTAGCACTTTTTAAATTTTTTCTAATGCACTTATGTAAATAAACGTATTTCTTTAATGTTTGCTTTATATGGGAATACTTCTGGTCTTATTTTTCTTTGATATGCAAATTGAATTTTTTCCCATGATTATGAAATAAGTAAAAGCAATAAATGGTCTACATCTTTTTTTGCATTTCCCCTGAAAACAAACCATGTCTATAAAGCTTTTTGATCAAATTACTGCTGCATTCAAATAGAAAAGGGGTCATAATATGACCCCCACCCTGAGTTGAAACCAAATAATAATAATAAGACATTTATTTTTAAAATAATCTAATATAATAAACTAATACACATAAAAGGATTCTAATTTATTGTGTGCAAATTAACACATTTTACTTTTTAAAATATAGTGGTAGCTGTGTGTTTGGATAAATGTAAGAAGAGCGACTGAATGAAAAATTGCATAAGCTAAACAAGAAGAAGTCTGCTTAAGTGAAACTAATCTAATATTGTAATTAGCCAAGCAAACAATCTTTTTACATTTCAATTTATCGCATGAAAGCTAATAGCTGCTGAGCAAACATAAAAATGGTGGTCACAAGAAAAATTGCCTCAGCAAAAGCAAGAAATGTGCATAAGAGAAAAGAATCTAATATTATAATTAGCCGAGAAAAAAACAAATTACATTGTGAACTAACACATTTTACTTTAAAATATAGTGATAACAAAGTTCTTGGGTAAATATAATTGGCAGCCAAAATTTCCTAAACTAAAATAATCTAATGTTTTTTTTGTATCTTCATATTCTTTTTCTTCATAAATTCTCTAGTCTCAGTAAAAATTTTATTGGTCAATTGCTGCTTTTTTCTACCAGCTATCTTTGTTGCAGTTTTCAAAAGTGTATCAGTTATTTTCATATTAATTTCATTCAAATCTGAATCATGATCCAAATCTACTAATACTTGAAACTGATTTGTAAGTTCCAATTTAAATTCATTAGAATCTTTCTGAAGATTAGGAATATCAACTGCAAATATTGTTTTTCTTAATTTTTGTCTCTAGTTTGCATTAACACATATCTTACATTTTACTAATCGATGATCACTTCCTGTGTTAAATTTATTAAGAACATTAAAATCTTGAAATATGTATTTTCTGTTAGTCAAAATATAATCCAATTCTGTTGTACCTCCATTTGGATGCTTTTATGTCCATTTCCTTTTAACACTTTTGTCAAAAAAATAATTCATCATATGAAAAATTTCTTTTCCTGCAAACTCCACAAGTCTATGTCCTCTCTCATTTCTATTACCATAACCAAAATTACCTAAAGCATTTTCATCTTTCATTTGTCTACCAATTCAAGTATTAAAGTCTCCCTTAACAATTTTAAACTGATGTTTGCTCTGATCAAAAGCCTTTTTGTACATCCATATAAAAATCTTCTATCACTTCATCTCTATGAGAACTTGTTGGGGCATAAACCTGAATTATTGGCATTTGGTATCTGCTATTAAGTTGTATAATTAATCTTGCCACTGTGTCTGATACACCATTAATTTCCACAATGTTATTCCACTTTTTATTTATAATGAATCCTGCTCCACTTGCATTTTCAATATTTGTGTCTTTATAGTAGAGTACGTGTCCATTTTTTTAATCAATTGTCTCTTCACCTTTGCTTCTAACTTCACAAAGTCCAACAATGTCCCATTTAATATAAGACAGTTCTTCTTCTAATTCTTGAAATCTTCCTTCACATGAAAGTGATCTGCATTTGTAGTACCTAAATAAAAAGTCATCATCAAATGGCAGCCTGGGTTCGCAATCAGGGGATTCTTAGCACCCTCCGCCTTCGGCCACCAACCGCTGCCTTGGTTGGTGACTTTACAGCCACCTGGGAATAAGGGCCATGATTTATTTTTGTTTGTCATGATTAAATATTATTTCAAAAATATTTATCATTTACACAAACATTCATTCTGCCTTATGAGGCAACTGAAAAAAAAGACCATGGTGTTTTTTAATCTTAAACTCAGAGATAAAAAGGATTGAATATCTCAAATTTTGTAAAATGGTGCAGAAAAGAGCTGAAAATGATATAAGAAAGTATAAGTGTGAACTAGCAAGGAAAGTTCTAGAAGAGAATAAAAGTCTCAAGAGTGTAAAACAACATTTTGGTATTGATAGAAAATTTATGTCTACAGTAAAAAAAAAAAAGATGGAATTATTATTAAAAAGAGAGTTGACATCATGAAATGGGTAGAAGACTTCTATCAAAAATTATATGGTATTAAAGAACAAGGACCTTCTATATCTATTATATTTTCCAAATTGCCCAGAATTTTAAATGAAAAAGTGTGACATTTAAATGAAAAAGTGTGACATGCAATTAAATTTATGAAGAAAGGAAAGGCTCCAGATAATGATGGAATTATAATTGATATATTAAAAGAAACAGTTGAAGAAAAAAAACTTTTTTAGCAAAGTTATATACCAAATGTCTTAATGATAAAGATATACCAGATGATTGGAAGAATGCAGTATTAATATTATTTTAAAAAGGTGATGAAGAAGATATTAAAAATTACAGATCTATATTAAAAATTACAGATCGATCAGCCTTTTTTATACATAATTTTTACCAAGATAATTACAACTCATCTACAGACAACATTGGATTTCCACCAATCAAGAAAACAAGTTTGTTTTGAATGTTGTTTTAGTACAGTAGATCATATCCAGATATTGAGAGAAGTTATGCTATTATGCTTTGGATTTGTAGATTATGAAAAGGCATTTAATTCTATAAAGGTTTCCTCAGTGATTAAAGCATTGGATCATCAAGGTATAGATTCAGGATATTCAATATTTTGAAGAAAATTTACAAAATTGCAACAGAAACAATTAGATTACATAATGATACTAGGAAAGTCAATATCGAGAAGGGTGTAAGTCAGCATGAAACCATATCTCCAAAACTTTTTACAGCAGTGCTACAAGAAGTATTTTGTGGATTAAAATGGGAAGCTAAAGGAGTGAAAGTAAATGGAGATTATTTAAGTCATTTAGATTTCGCAGATGATGTAGTTGTTTTTGCAAATAATGCTTCAGAGCTGCAGGAAATGTTGCAGGAGTTAGCAGATGAAAGTAGGAAAGTAGGACTAAAGATAAATGTTAAAAAGACTAAAGTAATGTTTAATTGATTTTCTCAAAATATGAAAGTAAAGATTGATTATGATGAGTTAGAAGAAGTTATCCCAAATGAAAGCCTCATACAATTATGCAACACTATGTCAGTAGTTAGTGTTAACATGTTAGCGGCCTGTTCGTTAACTGGTACCTGATGGAAAGTGGCATTAAGATCTAATTTAGCAAAAACATTTGATTTCTGGAGTGATACTATTATTTCCCTAGATTAGGGACTGGGTATGCATTTTTACTAAATGCTTGTTTACCGATACCCTGTAATCACTGCACAAGTGAATTTGCTTATTAGTTTTAGTTATAATTACCTATGGTATAGCCCAATCAGATTTTTCAATAGGTTATAATGCCTCTTTTTAACTAAATCATTGATTTCCATTTCAACCTTCTCTTTTTGTGCAAACAGAACTTTATATGGTTTGCCTATTATCAGTAGCATGTCAGTGCCTACCTTTAACAATACAGGAGTCAGTTCCCATTAATAAACTAGGAAATTTTTACTCACATTTCCTTTTCAATTTTGACTTTTTTCGCAAATGTTAGTTTAATATCCAATTTTCTAAATTATTGATGGTCACTTAGGAAGTTGATTGGAGCATAAACTATATGTAATGGTAACTTTATCACTTTTACTTTCATTTTACTTATGGGGAACTTGGCAACACTTTTATTTTTGATCATATTGCCATTTACATTTAACACCTTAACTTCTTTTTTTTTCTATATCAGGGATTTTTTTTATTCTTAGCAGTTACAGTATACCAGTTGCGGACTGATATTAATGATGTTCTGCTACCACTGTCCACCTCCTTAGATATGGGCTAATCATACAACTTTAATTTTAACATATTTTTATCATCATCGGGGAAATTTTTTTATACAGGTATGCTGATTTGCCTGACCCTGATATGAATGTTTATAGCTGTTAGTTCGCATGTTAGGATTGTTAAGTTTTTCTTTACACACTACTATCACATTCCCCCTTTTTAATCAAAATTTTGCATCATTCTCTTTTATGAAAATAATTGCTGGCTTTGTGGCCCTTCTTTCCACAGCAAAAACATATAAGTTGGGTTTTTACTGTTAGAAATATTATCATTATGCTTAGACAATTCTTTCTTAGTTTTCAAACATCTATTTATGATTTGCTATTAGCCTTAAACTTGGGAAAATTTTTGAGATTGCTCAAGCACATCTATATAATTTGGGGTCACTAATGGTCAATAATTGTTCCCTTAAACCAACATTACACATACCAATTAGAAATTGGTCGATGAAGCTCAGAAAATCCATGAATGCAAGTTTTTTCTAAATTACAAAGAACACTATCTTAATCTTTCACGCTTTCATCCCTATCTTAGTACCAATCTCAGAATTGTAGTCTAGTAATATGCCTAAGGTGATGGGAATTAAAGTAACTTGACCAATGATCTTTAATCTGATAATATGATCAATCTTCAGGAGTTAGAGGTTCTGTGAGCCTGTCAACTATCTGAATACTTCCTTTCCTTTAAAGCATAATAATAAAGCAATCTTATACTTATCTTCAACTTTATTAATGAATTAATATTTTTCCATATGTTGAACATACAAGGACCAACTACTTGCCTCACTGATATCAAACTCTCTGATTGGTAATCATTCCTTTACCTAAATTTAATCATTTAATTTTAATTGATTAAGGGTTTGAATCAAGTGTGTGATTCTGCCAGTTATTAATTATGTCTAGCTGTCAATTGCAATGATTGCTAATAATAATGTCTGGAATGAGATTACTGCTCTGGAAATCAATGAATCTAAGACAGCACAGCCAAATTACAAACCACAACTAATAACAGTAAATTTTTAGTGCATTTAATAAATGATAATTAACAGGGGTTTTGACTATTTACATATATGGATATAATAAGGCCCATAGGTGTACATAAATTATAATATAGATCAATACAACCTATATTGTCCCTCGCTTGATTTGGTAGCTTGGGAGGCAAGTTCTCTACAGTATAAGCTCTCTGTGCATGCAGTGATGCCTAACACAATGATTAAAATTGCATCTGCACTGAGCAGCTCCAGCCAGGGTGTGTGTTTGAATCCTCTATTTGATTGCCATTCAAGTTCACTTATGTTCCTGATTGGTTCATTTTCAGATGCAGCTGATAAAGTACCCATTTTACTTTTTCTAACTGCATCCGGATCGGAGAATTTAATCTTTTGTTTTGCACAAATGAAAAGTTGTTTTTAGATCTCTGCAGCAGTTATCAATAAATGAATCAGGAACTCTGATTCATTTAATTATTCATCTTTTTAACTACAATTATTTTTAATTAGATTAGTTAGTTCAATCGCTAATCTTTCTAATTGCTTTTTACATTTAAATAGGCTTTTGCTTTCTATTTTATTTTGTATATTTTAATATAATTATACATTTTTACATTTTGCATTTATTTACATTTACACATCTGTCTATGTATTTGAACATACACATGTATAACATTTAGTTTCTGCAATTTTTATTTTTTTTATTTTTAAATATCATAGCATTGGCCGGAACGCGAACCCACAACCCGGGCAACTGCCTACAAGTGCAAGGCAGTCGCGCTGACCTCTCGACCACCAATGCAAGACCAATTTTATTTTTTTTGGCAGCCATTTTTACATTAACCCCAACACATGACCTTGTTCTCCCTTGCATTTTAAAATTAAAATGCTTTATTGTACTAGAATAAATTTGAAATTCTTTATATAGATTAAAAATAGTCCATTTGCTGCTCAATAATGAACTCTACTTTAAAAATGTGGATTTATTGGGGGGGGTGGGTTAATTATAATATTAATTATTTGACTTAAATGTATTTCTTGTTTTAACTTATGCAATTTTTGGGAGCTGCTATTCATACATTTATGCAATACATGATACCATGTTATAATAGAAAAATATGTTACTTTACACACAATAAATTGGAATAGTCAAAATAAGAGTCATAGATCACATGACCCAATTCTCTTAAGCTTGTAAGATATAAACAATGAGCATTGCCAATTGCTCAACAAGCTTTGTGATAAATGCTTAGCCAGAGAAAGCATTTGTAATATCTGTGTCAGAACCCCCCCCAAACCTCTGACCATGGTTTCATGCTTTGGCACTCCTCAGAGAGGTGCTAGGGTATGTTCAGACACTACATCTAAAAATACCAACCCAAAGCCTGCATTTATCTAAAAGTTATCTATTGAGTAGAAAATCTGAAATTTTCAGACACCTACATATTTTCAAACCCAGCTATCTAACTCAAATAGCTATATGGGGCTGCAAGATCTTCAGCCATACCATATATGGTAGTCTTAGCAATATAACATTGCATAAGATTTAAAGCAGAGATTATAAATAGTCAAAATAAAAGTCATAGCTCACATGACCCAATTTTCTTAAGCTTGTAAGATATAAACAATGAGCATTGCCAATTGCTCAACAAGCTTTGTGATAAATTCTTAACCAGAGAAAGCATTTAAAATATCTGAGTTGGATATCTGGGTTTGAAGATATAGATGTCTGAAATTTTCAGATTTTCCATTCAATAGATAACTTTTAGATAAATGCTGTTTTTGGGTTGGTATTTTTAGGTATAGTGTCTGAACATACCCTAGCACCTCTCTGAGGAGTGCCAAAGCATGAAACCATGGTCAGAGGTGGGGGGGGGTTCCTGACACAGATATTTTAAATGCTTTCTCTGACTAAGCATTTATCACAAAGCTTGTTGAGCAATTGGCAATCCTCATAATAAATTGGAATCTTTTTATGTGAAATTATTATTATTTTTTGTGGTTAATTATAATATTAAGTTATTTCAACCTAAGCAGATCTTCTTGGTTGAGTTTATGTAATTTTTCTTCTGGCTGCCATTCTTATGTTTACCTGAACACATGGTTGCCGCTCCATTTTAAAAGTAAAATGTGTTAATTTACATGCAATAAACTTAAATCTTTTTATATGGAGTTATTAGTTTATTATAATATCAGATTATTTTACAAGTAAAATAACTTATTATTGTTATTTGATTTCAAGGGAATGGTGGTTACTTGATGACACCTTTCATATTTCATTGCAGCAGTAATTTGATCCTCTGCTTACATGATTTTTGTTTTTTTTCCCAACCTGGGCATTTTCTAAATATTAATGTATTTGATATCTTGATTTTCTAGAAATATTTGGTTTCTCTTTTGATTGAGCATAGTTTTAAAAAATTTGCTTGTTTATTTGACTGAAGCAATAATTCCAACTCTTGATCATGTGATTTTTGCTTTTTATTTTCAACCCAAATATTTTCTAAATTTTTTTCAACCCAGCCATTTTCTAAATATTAATATATTTAATACTTTGATTTTCTAGAGGTATTTTTTTTGATTGAACATAGTTCTAAAAAATTTTCATGTTTATTTGATTACTGCAGTAATTTGATCTTTTGGCCACATGATTTTTGGTTTTTATTTTCAATCTGGTTTGATCATAATTCTAAAGAAATTGTGTGTTTATGTTATTTTCAACCTGGTTATTTTCTAGTTATTCATATGTTTGATATTTTGAATTCTAGAGGTATTTGATTTTTTTTTGACTGAGCACAATTCTACAAAATTTGTATGTTTATCTTTTAATTTTTGATGGAAATTGCGATTTTTTTTAACTAATTGACAAAATAATTGGAACATTAACAATGGTGTGATTGGTGTTAGCTGGCTTCATTTAGTACTTGGTTGTGTCATTAATGTGTTTGAGCTCTTTTCAGAAACCAAAATGGCAGAGAGCATGTTCTAAATTAGTACCAATAAAGATTAGATTAGCCAAAACACTTTTTGTAAGGGCAATATGCATTTGTCCAATGCCTTCCAACCCAATTGTTTATAGAAATAAGAACAAATTTTGAAATTGGTAAGTTAATAATATATTATAAACTAGTGATTAAGTTATTTTTGGCAAATTATATTTAACAATTAAAATTATGGTCGGGGGGGGGGTGTTTTTAATGCATTACTTACATTAAATTAAAAAAGTTTTTTTTATTAAATATTATATGCATATTATTTTTTAATATTTGTATATTATATTAAAATTTAAAATCTGACAATCAAAACAATGTTATTGTATTTCCAGTATTTGAAAGAAAATTTATGTGTGTTAATAATAGTTCACAAGATAGCATTTTAAAAAAGCAATCTTTAGTATCTTTTCAACATGTGTATGATCAGGTGGGTCAGCAATATGAGATGGCATTGAGAGTTGAGGGTCATGTAAACATCTGAGTTTGAATCTCTTATATATTATATTATATATGTGCAGTTGTGGCTGCAGAAAGGAATTTGCTATTAACTGAAAGGAGACCCTTTGATTCCTCTTGGAGGCCTTAAAGGAACCGAGCAGGGCAAATTCCTAATGTCCACTCCATACGTTCTTGTCATTGCAGCTGTTATTACTATGTGATTATTCATATAGTATACGAACATGGATGGGCTGCTCACCAACACGCATTAGCCAGCGTGGTGAGTTTATTGGCTTTTTACCTCTGAGTTTAAGATCAAGAAACACCATGGTCTTTCTTCTCAGTTTCTGATAAGGCAGAATGAATGTTTGTGTAAATGATAAATATTTTTCCCATACATATATACAATTATGACAGACAAAAATAAAGCATGGCCCTTATTCCCAGGAGGCTGTAAAGTCACCAACCAAGGCAGCGGTTGGTGGCCAAAGGCGGAGGGTGCTAAGAATACCCTGATTGTGGACCCAGGCTGCCATTTGATGACGACTTTTTATTTAGGTACTTACAACTGCAGATCACGCCTGTACAGTATATTAATTTAACCATCAAGATAAATTAAGATTATACATTTCATTTTTTTTCTATTTTATTTGTGTATAAATGCTTTTTATTGACTTTGTTATGGAATTCAGTGAAATTGTATTTTTAAAAAATGTACCATCACTTACTGTGCATCAATGAAAACATTCTTAAGTGATATCAGTGTAGCACCAATATCTACCATGTGTGCAAATTTGAAGAAAATCTGTTTGATGGATGTATATTAAAGTTAATCCGATTACAGGGACAAAGAAACCAACAAATCAAATAAATGAAAACATTTTTTAAAAATTAAAAATTGTTAATATAAGTGAATATTATATGTGATAAAGCAAATTTTTTTCATTGTTTAAAATTAAAAAAAACCTTCATTCTCTTACATGTTATATTAGTGAATAGTGACTAATCTCTGCCTAAAGATTACATTGCAAAAATATTGCTAGAGCACAATTGGTTGGGGGGTATGTCATTATATTTTGCTTCTTAAGCATTTGATTGTTATCATGCCTATGCTAAGTATATATGTCTATATAAATCTTCATCTTGCCCTGTAGACTCTGTTTAATGAGTGTTTTCCTAGATTTTTTTCCGTCTCCTTATCATCATATCAATGAATTAGTCTATTGCTTTTTACTACAATCACTGGTCTATTTGTGTACTGTCGCCATATATAAATGCAAAATAATAGCTATAATATCAATTATAAACATTTTGCTTTATGGAAAAAGATTGCCAAAGGATATCCGTGGGTAAAAAGATTTGGAAGTGCTGCACTAGAAAAAAGAACAAACTATGAGTTATCTTATGCTTGTCCAAGTGGCAACTGACGCAAATATGGTGTATGAAATGCACAGAAAAAACCTTATTTGCATATGTACTTCTCTTTCTGAAATAGTTGTGGGATATTAAAATCAAGTGGTCTATGCCTTTTCTCGATTTAAAGTTACTTTAATAATATAAGTTTTGTACTTTAAGCTTACATTTAAATAATATAACTGAACTTTAAACATTGCATGCATTTATGAACATTAATAAAATATCTACATATTTTTAATCGCGGAAATTTTGAAAAAAAAAAAAAAATCTAATAATGAAAGATAGCTTTTTATTGGCTGCAAAGATTAATGCGTTTTTATAATTTGATTTTTAAAAATCCCCAAAGATAACAGACTTTATTTTTAAATTGAAAATAAACAACCACAAAAAAAATATTGCAAATAACATTACTTTGCTTATATATCTTAGTTTTTTTAATCATTATTAAATATGAACAAATATTTTAAATGTTTGTTTATTTTTTCAAATAACTTTTGAAAATTCCTTTGCGTCATTGGAAAACAAAAATAGCTTGTGTTTTAAATTTAAAATTTAAAACAGTATATTAACTATTTTCTATTCAATAATGAATTATAATTTTTGTTATCAACATCTTCATTTCTTATCAGTCGATTGCGTGATAAAGAATTGCGCAGTTTTTATTGACTTTTTCTAATCAATAACATAGGTTTTGTTTTCACAACACTCCTGGAATTTTCGTCTATCTTATATATGAGCTTTTCTAAGTCTCTTAAAACGATCAGGCTCCAATTAGTAGTTTAATTGGCACTAATTAATTGTTAGCTCTTCTAAGAACACATCTAACTGTCTTTATTCAAGTTTTTTAATTCTTTCAACATTGACAATGATTAACCTATTTGTCTCTCAAATATGCATTTCATTTCAATATCATTTTTCTAACACATCATTTTGATTTTAAATAGAGTGACACCTCTTTGTAATAATATTGTTGTGTAGAAAGTGACCGTTGGAAACTAATAAATAGTGTGTTGTTTTGTGGGGTGAATTTTTACTTTCATGTTGGCTCCAGTTTTAACTTTGAATTAGTCTGTCTAGTTCATATATATCAGACAAAATATTAATGTACGACTTTCACTATACCAATAAATGAATAAATAAATACAAGGTATTATGAATGACTGCCATCCTGAATCGCAATTTACAGTTAAAATTTATAATAAATCAAAATCTCATTAATATCATGTAACATTAATGTTCCCATGTGATTGCTCAAGGTTTCATAATTTGTGTCTTATCATAGTTATATTGTTTATTTAATAAATTAGTCATCATATTTATAAAATATTTCTTTTTGATTTTATTTATCTCAAATCATTTTTCACATGCATAATAACTACACTGTTTTGTTCTATTTCGTACATTATTATGTTTATGTCATCTAGTCTAAGCTTTAATAACCAATGAATATTAAATGGTAGTCCTAATAAATTGTTATCTAGTGTTGTCCCATTTAAATATTGCCAGTTCTAGAGATCAAGTGGAGTTTTTGCATGTTTGAACAATGTACTTGGAGTTTTTACATCTAATACACATTTTCTCTAGCAGGTTCATTTTTATTTTTATTATAATATCAAGCTACTAGTCCAAATTAAAAAAGCTCTACATTTTTTCAATCCAAACCAATTTGATTGCTTAGTTATATAAATCTGAATCCAGTGCAGTTTTTATATATTATAGTGATTTCAGTCTTTTAATAGTATTAGGCATTTTTACTATTTGGCCAGAATTGATGTTAACTCAATAAAACATCACATGACCAGCAAATATCACACTAGATGGCATAAATGTAATGATATTGAAAAAAATTGCTATTAGATAGCAAGAATGTGCAAGCAAAAATCATATAAGGTTTGTTGGTCATGTGAAAAACTTCATTACAAGTAACAGAATATTTCACGAATACAAACTAATGAAGTTTTTATATAATAGTTCATATTTGTAAATTTTCTTTTTTAATGCATAGTTTGATTGACCAATATAACTTTAACAATGTTTGCACACCAATTTATATATATATATTATACCAGTCACTTCTTCACTTCTTTTGATCATCAAGGGCCCCGCTAGGTTCCTAATAACCTAGAAAATTTAATTTACAGTGATCAAGAGTTAATAATGATGATGATTGTCACCAGCTAGACCCAGGGAGAAAAAGAGATCTTGAAGATTGTTCAGACAATTGAGATAAGACAAGAGAAACAAACGTCAGCTAAACAAATTTTAAATAATTTTAAAGTTTATTAAATTTAAGAACAAAATAAATCTCAGGCAAACAAAATATAAGAGTTTGATCTAGATTTTACTTGGGTATTTATCAGAGAGTGTACAAGAGTATTGAAAACATTAAATACCCTGGCAGATGGGTTTTTTTTCTCACCTATAATTTAAAAAGAGGCATTAGTAAAACCTGTCTGCTAACAGTTTATAAAAACCAATTCTAGTTTCCCTATTTGGAGATTTCAAAAATAAAGCAGTTTTGTAGGGAACACAATGAACAGCATGGGTGAGCCTTCCTTGATCCCGAATAAAGCATTGAAACCAAGAATGTCATATGTCCACAGAACAGCTCATGATTTAACCATGTTTAAGATAATCAAGGTTGGCTCTATGCAAGACAAGATAAACATAACAAGAAAAGATTACGATCTTACATAATCTTATGTAGAAGAAATGAAATCTCTTATATAGGAAAAACAACAATACACTCAATAAAACACCAGCCAAAAGATTTGCAGTCTTCAGAAAAATACAAACCTAGCTTAACTAAATTAATTATAATGAAAAGGACAGGTGAGATAAAAGAAAATTACTCTTTACATACCTTTTGCATTAAATTTAATTTTCATTAGATGGATATCCTTGATAATTAGAAGGTTCTCATTACATAATTCTTGGCCCCAACAGTGACAGAAGTCAAATCCAGGGGTGTAAAGCCTCACATCAATTCCTGTTGCACTACTTCCAGTAATTGAACTTCATGTAAGCTTATGAGCAATAATGCCATTCAGATAGTTTGCCCATGATGATCTGGGGCAGTGATAGGGTGCTTGGACTTTGGATCATAAGGTTCTACTTCTATCATTTCTCGTACTTGAACTCCTTATGAATTACTGAGCAATAATATCATTGGTATGTTTTTTGCCCTGCATGCTTTGGTGCAGCAATAGAGTCTTCAGAATGGAGCATAAGGTTCTGGACTGAATCCAGTTCTGGTACTTACAACATTTGTATTTCTTATAAATCACTTTCTTTGTACAATAAAGTCCTTCAGTTATTAGAAGACGAGCTTTGCCTGATTAAACAATATTTGAAGACCCAGACGATATTCATCAATACACAAAACTGGGTTAAGATATTCACAGACTTTTGTGCACTTTAACATCTTATTTTATTTTTCCCAAGATAAAATGTATCCATTTCCATAGATCCATAAATGTTCTAAAAGTACCACGAATCTTCTCTTTTGTATTATTTAATATAATAAACAGTTTAACATTAAATCTCCCTTCAGTTCAATGTTCTTATTACTCAAGAAATAAACATATCACTTCACAAAGTGAGATCTTAAAAGTTCATGTGATGAACTCACAATAGTATTTAATCTTCACTATTCAAATTAGCATTAAAATGTTTTTTTACTAAAAATACTTTACACCTAAATATTATAGTAACTCATGTTATGTAACCCTTATAAAAGTGTCATCAGTGATGATGTGGTGACACGTTCAAAGGGTACAGTTGTTATGTCAAATAATAATTTATTGTTCATTGTTGATACTTGTATGTATGTGAAATATCTAAGCAAAAAGATGGCAATTCTTCACTTAATATTTACGCTCAAAATGTTAATAGAACATTTTGAAAAATACTGTTAGTGAATCATCTAAATGTTTTTTTCTCATGTGTCACAGCATCAGCTGGAAAGCGAACCTGCTAACCCGGGAGATCTGCTAACTGCTTGTAAAGCAGCTGTCGCTGATCTCTTGACCACCAATGCTTGACAATCATCTAAATGTTTTTGCATTAGACTACAATTTTTGAAATTATGTTCAGAAATGATAAAAAAATTATTATTCAAATTTCTGCTGCATATGCAAAGCAACATTCCCTAATAAAATATGCAAATAAATTTTATTTAAATTGCATCAGTAAAATCCATTTAATTACCTTCTGCTCCAAATTCTTCCCTACTTTAACTGCACCAAATAGTATTAGAGCAAAATAATCCAATAGTTTATAACCTTAAGAGGTTTGAGCACTGAAAGAGTCAGGATGGAACTACATGTCATGGATCCTGAATTCCAAGTCAGTTGCTCATTAATTGCACCAAAGATAAAGCCATGAACCTCTGACCTTGATCTCTAAAGTCAGCTACTCTACCATCACACCAAACAGTATAGGGCAGACAATCAAATGTTTTTTTTGCTCAGGAGTGAATAAGAAGTTTAAACAACGGGAATGTCAGAGTGCAGCTAATATACACAAATCTTGAACCCAAGAGTCAGCCATTCTACCATTGATCAAACAGGAATAAAGAGATATGAACCAATGACCTTGATCTCCAGAGTCAGCTCTTCTACCACCATACCAAATGACACAAGGCAGATAATCAAATGGTTTATTGATCAGGAGTTCATTAAAGGTTTAAACATTGGTAGTATCAGTGTACCTGTGGTCCATGGACCTTGAGCTACAAAGCACCAATTCAAACAGGACAAATGATCAAATGATATGATCTCTGCCTCATGAGATTCAGAACCCACCAGTCTGCAATAATGACTAGACCAGCATTTTTTCACCATTTCCTGTATGTAAAATTTTCAAATCCAAACAAAATTGGTAAATATGGGATTTGAAATAATGTATTTCATGTGCAATCCAAAATAAAACAGTGGATAGAAATTAATAAACTTCCAATGCATTTCATTACTTATTGGACTAATTAGGTATATGATGTCATAGTAACATCTTTAAAGATGTATTTAACTTTCTCCCATTGTAAAATAATTTTGTTATGTAACTTCATCAATTTTTTAATAACTATTGCCTGAGTATTGTAACTCAGTGGTAAATTAGTAGACTCAATAGCAAAGATTTCCAAACTGAATTTCAGCTAAGGTAAACAATTCTAATAATCAATTTTGAAGAAGTTTAGGCGCTAAAAGTCAGAGCTATTCTATGACCTGATAGAGCCTTGGGAAGCAATCTGCCACTTTTTTATTACATCCAAAGTACCAAGGTAATTAATTAAATGGTTTGTTGCTTATGAGATTGTAAGATGTGTGAGGGTTAGAAATGACAAAACCTACCAACCAACCATTTACTTTGGGATCCAGAGTAATGCTTTTCTGCTTGCATCATCTGTACAAATATTGATACATTTCTTCAAACCACTTTCATGTTTTGTGATGTAACTATTATACAAATGAATACATTTTCTTCATAGTTCTTTATTGAAGATATGCATACATGAGCAAATTTTTCCTCAAAATTGTTATCAAATACATACTGCATAAACACCAGTTAAACAGTGAGACCTTCACTGTTGGTTCACCCATTCATTTGTAGTAAATATTCAATACAAAGTTAGAGTCAAAACTCACTATACGTATTGCCATACACATCAAGCTAGAGTAATCAATGGCTGCCAGAAGGCTTGTTGCCTGTTTTAAAAACAGTTATACACAGGCATAAGAAGTGGTGGTTATGTGATGTTTATTGGCTTAAAGTTTGAGTCAATTAATTAGTTATGTCTACATCTTTTGAAATATAATACAGAGTAAAAAAGTATTATTAGATTAATTCTACTGAATCATGTTTTTTAGTGGACTCTTCATTTAACATGCAGGATATAATATTATTTACCAAGGTTTAAAGTTTCTCCAACTGTATGAACATCATCATTACATGCAATGTAGTAACTCATGCATTTCGATGCATCTGTAGCATTTTAATTTTTACGTTTAGCACTGGTTATCATTTGAAGTTCAGATTTTTCCGGGACTCACATTGTTTCTTTAAAAAAAATGAATATCTTTTTATTTATAATCGTGTTTTATTTCAAAGGCCTATGAAGTTTAGCTAGAGCCATCAAACTGAAAGCTAAAATTTCATTACGTAAAACACATAATGCATTAGGAACATCTGTTTCCCTAATACATGTAAAGCCCAGTTTAAATAAAGTTCTGACTGTATTTTCTTTTCGGCATTTTCGTCGATGAAATCTGTTAGTCGCCATTACATTTGAATGAAATTGTAGTGTTCTGTCTATCCACAGATGTGTCAGAAAAAGTATGCACCCTTTCTTGTCTTAAATTTTCTGCCTTTAATCAAGAATTCATAGGTAATTTTTGAAAAGCAAATTCTAATATTGAACAGAACTTTTAATAATAATAATAAAAAAAAGGGAACAGGAACGTAACACATAAATGAAATTACTAAAGAAAATTACCAAAAAGTGTTAATAATATAAAGGCAATTTTAACTAGCTAAATTGTTAAAAAAAATTATTTGATAAAATGTTTAATAAAAATTATTTGTGGGGAAATAAATAAAGGTTCGAATATATAAAACCATATACAATAATTATAAGCTTTAATACCAAAATAAATACTGAATATTATTATAATAAATAATTTATAATTATAAATCTTTTTATAAAAATGCAATCAGACCCAAAATTTGTAAAACTATATGTTCCAATAATCAAGGAGGGTTGCCAATTCCTCAACAAGCTTTGTGATAAATGCTTAGCCAGAGCAAGCATTTAAAATATCTCTGTCAGGACCCCCCCCCAACATCTGACCATGGTTTCATGCTTTGGCACTCCTCAGAGAAGTGCTAGGCTAGGTTCAGACACTAGATCTATCCTAGCACCTCTCTGAGGAGTGCCAAAGCATGAAACCATGGCCAGAGATTTGTGGAGAGGGGGGATTCCTGACAGAGATATTTTAAATGCTTGCTCTGGCTAAGCATTTATCACAAAGCTTGTCAAGGAATTGGCAATCCTCATTGATTATATCTTACAAGCTTAAGAGAATTGGGTCATGTGATCTATGACTCTTATTTTGAATATGTTCCAATCACTTATAATAAAATGAAAAAAATTATAGTAATAAAAAAAATTACACAATTAAACAAAATAATGTTATTACACATATCAAGAGATGGTAGTGCACAGTATTTGTAAAACAGTATTGCAATTTTTGATAAATAAGCAAACATTGCCATGTATAAGTGTATGTATAAAACTATGCCTGCTTACTTTGAGATGATTTGTGAATCTGTGACTCAACAGTAATACTCTATTTTTCAGAACAATACAGTTTACATGTTTAAAACACAATTTAGTGCAATATTTAAAATCATATAAGGCTATTAATTCACCAGAATTTCATATTTTTTTCATGGAACACTCATAGTTTGGAAAAAGCAGAGGCTAAACTCTCCATACAGTAGTGCCACCCAGTGGAAGCCAGAGTAATCAATAGATGCAAGAAGGTTTTTGCATAAAATCCCTATCTAGTGTCTACTCATCCAATATACCCAGTTTCTATCTTATGGCTTTGGGAGTATTGGATGAGTAGGCACAAAAAACCTTGCATCCATTGATTACTCTGGCTTACACTGAGTGGCGCTACTGTATGGAGAGTTTACTTCTGTGTAAACAGCTTTTGTAAGCATAAAGAATGGTGGTTAGGTGAGTTTGGGAATCACTTATACAATATCTAACTTCTGTAATGGAAATTGTATAATGATATGAGGGTCACAAAATTAGTTTAAAAGAAACCCTTTTACTCAGCTATGGCAAACTATCATACATAATTAGTCACAAATCAAAATATATTTGAATTTTATTTATGTTAAGCAGACTTTATTTTAAAGTGCAAAAAATGTTATTAAAAAACAACACTGAAATTCTTTATTAGCATTTATTGATGTAGGAGTGCTGTTTATTAATGGCTCATGGAAATTTGGTTACTTCCATTTAATTTACATATACATATTGGGTTGTGCATATTTATTAAAATTACCTCAGAGCTAAAGTTAAAAATAAAATATATACTTTGTCACATTCTATTTTCATCAACATTAATACATCAAAGCTTAAAGAATAGATAGCTGGCTGATCTTTATTAATATTTATTGATATATGAATGCTGCTTATTAATGACACAGAAAATAGTTACTTTTTAAAATTTATATATATAGAATGGAATTGACCTCATGGCTCACAATGTAGCAAGTGTGCAAATATATATATCATCCTCTTGATTGTTTTCAACCAACATCAATCCATTGCTGGATAATGGTTTCTCCAAGTTCAGTCCATCTTCTTCAATATTTATCCTCTCATCTTCACATCACCCCAGCATACTTTTCGATTTCACACACACACACATTTATATTTAAAGCCTAAAAGGAAAAGTAGAAATGAACACAGAATTAGATATATAATTATTTATGAAACCTGGAATAAAATTTAAACAATTTGGTTGAGTAATAATGCAATTGATATTTTTGAAAAAACAATATAAAACTTTTATTTAATGCAAATAATTTTCATTTTTCTGTTTTGTTTTTGGAAAACGATGTTTTTTTTTTTATGTACATTAATAATTCTGTAATCTATTTTAATTAAAAGATAAAAATTGTAAGTAATTAATCTGATTTGCCTCAGTTGTAGCAACATTACACTATTTTTTTTCTTGTTTTGACCATTACAATGGTAACGCAATTACTATATTATTTTAAGCCTACCTATAACTTTACATTTCTGTTCACAGTTTTATTTAATCGCAGTTACAATTTCAAAATTATTATGAAAAAATGAGGATGTCAGTAGGAATGACAGTAGCCATTTTGCATGACAATGCCATGAGGAAGGTACCCTTAGACGTCAATAGAAATGATAATTTTTAATTCTGGAATCTCCCAACATTACGTTTGTCAAATTACCAACTGCACCAAACTGAACACAATGGTTATGATTTAATTATTTGCTATTGGCACAGTGATTGAAGGTTGACTTAAACTATCCTTTTATCTTTCACTTTCTATTAGCACTTTCTTTACACACAGTACCAACATTATCAATATTAAATATGTGAGCCTTAATCACATTCATGCCTTGAAAAAAACTATCTATCAATATAACCATTGGAAAGATGTTCCTCATTTGAATTCGTTTTTTTTTTTTTTAAATTATGAAAATAAAATAGGATGCATAATTAATCTAGGTAATTTTGTTATTGTGTGTGGAGAAAGAGTTGGTAGAAAATAGGAAATGAAAGCTAAGAAAAAGCATATTTTATTCCTAATTCAGACCATGCCCTTTAACAATGTTCTGATAATGGCCAATTAAATTATAATTGGAATATTAATTAAACACACATTTAAATTGTGTTTGAGTATTTACTATTAGCCATAAGTATGAAGTAAAAGTATTGAAAGCCTGCTTAAAAATTTAAAATTATTTGAAAATATACTCCAAACCAAATAAATTTTGAATTTATATAAGTGAATTGTACATTGTACAGTCTTAACACCCGCATTTATATATGTAATATTTGCAGGATTCAAACTCAGACTTTTACATAACCCATAACCCTCAGTGCCATCTTATATTGCCGACCTACCTGATCACACACATGTTCAACATGTGTGTGATCAGGTTGGTCAGAATATAAGCTGGCAATGAGAATTGTGGTCATGTGAAAGTCTGAGTTCAAATCCTGCATAAGTGTATTGTGTTTAGGCAAAATAACATTTGCTCCCAACTGGGCAAAGATATTATGTGGTTACTATAAAGACCACTAAATAATCTTTATCCAATTAACCACAAATATTATTTTTTCAAAATATTAGAACATTTATGTTATATCTTTAAAGAATTACATTTTTGCCTGTGAAAACCATCGTTTTCATACACACACACATATATATATATATGTTAACACACCTTAAAATATATGTAAATAATATCAAGAGATATCAACTCCAATCATAGTATGCACTACTTTTCTCTTACAACTGTTACACTACACGAAAATATTGACAAGTTGTTCCCCAGCTTACATATATTCAGAAGTATCAAGTGCCTTTAAGCCATATAAAAATGTAAAAAATTTTTGTAAGTCCCTGTAGCACCAAGTATTTACTGGAGTGAGAAATTAGTCAACATTGAAGAGTTAAGATAAGTGCATATGAAATGCATGTCCATTGCATGGAAATGTGTCATATTTTTATGTACTATAGCATTCATAATAAAAATATATTGCATGCAATCGTTAAACTTGAGATCTCTTTCACACAAACACACATTCATATATGTATATTATTGTTTGAATTTCAGGTCTTCATAATGACATTACAAGTTTTATTCTTTCCATAGCCATTATGATTCTTGTCAGCAACTGTGCAGTATCATTTGGTATCTATTTTTTACTTACTATTAATCTATACCTAATATTTAAAACACTTTTAATAGTATGTTTATTCACAGATAAATCCTGCTTTTATATTAGTGTTAGTGTTAAGAAAATGTAGAGCATCACACTGTAGTTTCAATTATTAGTTATATCTGACAAATTATGTTTTAAATATTATAGTTTAACATACTTTTATTTTTAATTTTGGACTACTAAACAAATTTGTGATGTGGTTCTACAACTGAAATGGTCAAATATTACCATTTATTATAGTGTTTATCCTGTCATCTTGTTAATTCAGCTTTTAGACTAGGGTTTCAGATGTTTTGCTTTTTCTACGATTGCCCTGGTTTGAGGCTCCAAAACTCTGTTCTGATAAGAGATTTGGAATAACAAATATTCTGATTTATCAAAACTAAAAAAAAAAATTGGGAAATTATATATTTTTTTACTTTTTTTTTCATATGTCAAAGCGTCGGCCGGGAAGCGAACCCCGGACAACTGCTTGGAAGGCAGCTATGCTAACCACTAGGCCACCAATGCTTGACTATTTTTTTACTTGTTTTATGATTAATAATTATTAATTGTTAAATTAAACCTAATTACCAGAATTAATATTATATTAACCTTTTAACCGCGTATTATATAATTGGCCGAATGAGTTAAAAATCAAAACTTTTAATTGGCCAACTCACAACTTTAACAAAATCAATTGTTAAAATAGATTCATCTTTTAATAATATAAATACGTTAGTTTCGTTTGTAAAAAGTATATTAATAATTTGTCAGATTATGAAAGTAAACGAAAGTCTTTTCAAAAATAAAATTTGATTTATAATTTAAAAAATATTCAATTGCAGTGAAATGAAAAGTAGCCGCTATTTGACCAACCAAAAAGATTTCTGACGTAATAATTTTTTTTTTCACTTTTACGTTACGATAAATATGTAGCAATAAATAAATAATTCTTGGTAACATCTTAACTATTTTTCTAAAATAATTTGATTTTTAGTATTATTTTATCAATAATAATTTGTAATTCAATTCAAATATTGTTTAAAATGTTGTAAACATTCGTTTATCATTTTCAAAATAAAACACAAAATGAACGTAACTTTTTACTTTTTGGCAGCCATTTCCCTTCTTGACAGAATTTTGACAGCCAATAAGATTCAAGAAAAGGTGGTGAGAAGGCAGTGCTTTGGTTTTGTTTGACATATATGGTCATTTTTATTGATTTTTTACTTGTAAAATAATTCTGAAGAGGGCACCATCTTACAGAACTTTTGATTTTCTTTTCAATGACGTATCATATGTATACGTGGTATAAAAAGTAGCCGATTTAGAGTGACGTCAAATCTTTTCGTTTTTTTACGAGTCAGACAGTTAAAGAGTTTTAATAAAACTTTAGTTTGTTCCTTGTGATAGCTAAATGTTATTATTCTTTTATACTCCTACTCCACTGTATCATTACATTGGTGAAGTTCAAATTTGAATGTAATTTATACAAAACAAAAAAAAAATAATTTCTATTATTTGTAAAAATGTCTATTCTGTTAATTGAAATTTAAAATGTAATGAACGTGTATTAATGATGATATATTTTTATTGAATACCAGTTTTTGAATTTTTGGCTGTTGAAACTGGCTAAAGAAATGGGGGTGACAAATGCAATCACCCTGGATAAAAATACCTTTAAAAATAACATTTTAAACTAACATTAAAAATCAAAATTTTTTGGATCTTCCTTGAAGTTAGTGGGATAGGGTGTAGACTATACAGACCACCCCCTTCTTGATCAGTAATTCGGCAATTCTTCAAACAAAAAACTTAATATACATAAGATACAATACTATTTAAAAAAGTTTTAGATACATTTACTTTCAAAAAACTATAATAAACCAAAATGGCAACAACATAAAAGAGATATTAAAACTAACATAACCTCAATTTCTATTTTAGGTTTTAATTTTATTTTATTTCCTTAGTTTAATTTAATATACCCATTGGCATCTACATCCAGAAATTATTGAATTCTTGTTATTTTGATAGAAAATCTTTAAGGACATAATATAATTTGAAGATCTCCTAAGATTTAATTTGACGTTTCTGTACCCACAAATCTAGATCAAACCTTATTAGCAAACTTTAATAGTTCTCTATACTACTGTAGACCATCTATTTACTATCCAATCATCTTACAATCTCATGTTATCAAATCATTCTGCTAGCACTCATACATTCATTTTGGTCTTCTTTCCAAGTTTAACAAAAGAAAATTTTCTTCTGAACTAATGCTATTTTAGTCCCATATGTTTCAGATCTTTAATAAAAGGATAAGCAAGAAGGCAAATGTCCAAGATACTGATTGATTAGAGGGAATGCAAATAGTTGATGTTTTTTGCTAATGTAGATTTATTATCAGTGAGCTTATGAGCTTACACATATCGATTTCGGGAGTTAATCAGCTACTATAGTTTTGGTGGTGTCTAGAAAGAGAATTGTCAAATTCCAAATCTAAATAAAAAATTTGCATTAATTCGATCTGTTAATCCTCTCATCTTTACGCTACACCAACCTGTGTTTAACTTATTCTGTTTTTATTCAGTATGTTTCATTCTATAAACAAAACGTTTATATTCTCTTTTACATCTCTATATAAACTACATCCGCCGTCAAAATTCCTACTTGATTTTTCTGCCTTCCTTCCTTGTTGTCTAAAATTTTTGCCTTTGCCTTAAATAATAGTCTTTGTTAGGAAAAAAGTACTAAAGATTCAAAGATCAAAGTTTAATATGTCGCTTCTAATGTATGAATGTCACATGATCTCTTAAAAAACTAATCATTCGATTATAGTAGATAATAGTAACAACTTTTAAATCGTGGTAAGTCATTTACGAGTTCGAGTATCAAGTTTGATGAATTTTTAACTCTCGAGCCCCCTACTGTACTGCTACGCTAAACTATTTGGGGATCATTATCTTTTTCGAATGTGTGTGGACATGTTTATCGGTTGCTTGACATGTGTGGAGAACAAATAGACTGAAAAATCCTGAATTCAAATCCCTCTATTTACACAATAACTTTTTCCTTTTTTTCAAGCTTTTCAATATTTTTTAAAAAAGTTATATAAAAATCTTTTCAGCGTATACATTTTAAATAAGTCTTATTTTATTTGATTTGTCTTTCTTTCTTAAAGCCTATCTGAATAATTAATTCCATTCAGTTGTAATTCTGTTAAGTGGTTAAGTTTCTTTATTATATTGTCTTTAATTATTCCCTCCAGACTGCCGTCTTATGTTAATTAAGTTTTCAAGTTTTTTTTAAATTTGTTATCACTTTAACCCTCCCCCATCCCATTTTTCACAGGTTTAAAAAATTCATTTCAAAGCCCGTTCTTTAGTTAAACGAAGTAATTACTTTCTTTTGTGTACGCAAAAAATAAAACGGATTTACCAAAGGGAAAGAGTATTTACAAATTCAGGAATACAAAAAAGAAAAAAATGTCTCAATTAAACTAATGTACTATATAATATTTGAATTAATAAATATAATTACACACAGGATTCTCTCTCACCCCCCCCCGTTCTATATATATATCTACATTATACAGATAGACTACCGTTATTTCGAACACTATTAATTTTTTTTTTTTAATTTAAAAACTTCTGTTATCAGAATGAAAGTATAAAGCATTGTTTTGATTTATTGTTTTAATTATTGTTATACAAAATTTTTATACTGACATGAATATAAAACGTAATCTTTATTGTTAAGTGTTATAATGTTAACAATATGATATATGTAAAACATGAAATTAGCATGTACTCTAAACATCACACGACCAACATTTCCTATGCTAACGCAAGCTGTTAAAAACAGTATGTGATGTGATATGATGTGATATGGCTACTCCTTTATCGAAGTCGGGGAATCTCTCAGCCACTATACCCAGAGAAACTTGTTAGCCATCTTACTTTAGTTTTCTGTTCCCCACTCTTTCTCATATTCTTCTCTATTGTGCACTATCCCATTTCCACAACAGCGTCTTTGCCCATTTTATGGCCTTTATATCTAGACCCCCCTTATCTTTTTCCAAACCCAGCATAAAAAACAAGAACCCACTTTCTGTATAATCACTTTGTTTATATTTATTCTCCCACAACTTTATTATTTGTACTCTTTCTTATTTTAAGCATTTATATTCAATTAGTAGATACCTAATATTTTCCATACCTTCCTTACATAACTTGCAGACTAAATCATCCACATTTCTCCATTTATGTGCATATTCCCTAAACTCTACATACAGCAGCGCCACTCAGTGCAAGCCATAGTAATCAATGGATGCAAGATCTAGATACAATGCTCTCAAACCCAAGGCTCATTCACTGATGAATACCATAGGCTAGAAACTATTTGGTGGTGTTGGATGAGATAATGATTTTACACTATGGCTTGCACTAGGTGGCACTACTATAGAGAGTTTGCCATTTGTTTTTGAATTATATCCTAATATATATGTAATCAAGAGGGGAAAATCACTTTCTCTCAGGCTATGGATAAAGTGTCATTTTCTCCTCTTAGTTATATATTATGTATCAAACTTAGCTGATTTTATGTTTGCATTTATTAACTTCTGATTATTAATATAAGCTTATTAAAAGAGAGATTCTATTTCATCTGTGTATAATTGATTATTAGTATAATAAATATTAATGCCCTGTTGCATCTGTCTGATATGTTAATTTCACTCTGAATTTTCATCAATATTACCAAATTTACCATTTTCTTTATTTTGCTGTAATAGCTTATATAAATGCAATTTATCCACTCTATTTTGAACACTTTTAAGCAAAAAAACTTTTTATTGTATTTATATGTACACAGAATCTTAATGAAACAAAATAAAATATATAACTATATAAATAATACCATAAAAATGTAAACAATAAAATTAATAAAATAATAAAAATTAATAAAATAATCAAAAACAAAAAAGTATAACAAAACATAATAAAACTGAAATAAATATAATCAAAACCAAATAAAATAATCCAGATAATATTAAAATAAAATATATAATATGAAATATAAAATAAATTATACATGTGTTTTTCTGACTATATATATATTTATGAAAATTATTAATTTAAATATATTAATCATTTCTATTATTTTTAATAATTCCCTAATTAGTTCTACTCCTCATAAACTTAAACTTTAATTTTATTATCCCCACATTAATAAAATATTTATTATTTTATTTTCATATAATTCTCAGTTTAATCTTAATTCATTTACTAAAAATATTCTTTTTAATTTTTAAATCATATAATATCTATTATTTTATTATTCATTCTTGTTATTAATAATATTATATATATATATTTTAATATCTAAAAACCATAAATATTATAATCTTTTAACTTACCCACTTTTATTTTAATTTCTAATGTCCTGATTGGTAGAGAATAGTTGTGAGAGGAATTGTACGTTCAGCTCTTTTGTTGTTTGTGGTCAGTAAAATTGCTTTGTTTTTATAATTTATTTAAATATTTATAATTATTTTTGCACAATATTTGTCTAATAATTATTTAAAAACAAAAGTGTATATTACAATTTAACGTAATGGAATACATTTTATTTTTAATTAATATAAATTGAACAAATTCATTTAGTAATGATGAACAGAAAATTACAGTAGTGAAAGTGTTAACATCTTTTTTAACAATGGTACTCTGTAATGTTTATAACATTTTAAAAATTATAAATGCACTTTTACAATGGTTTAACATTTTTTTTTATTCATGTTCTAAAAACAAAGTTTATTTAACAAACATTTCATTAATTTGTTTTTCCACCTCTTGGGCTCATTTCCATTAAACAGTCTTATCAAGAACTATGGAGAGTAAAAAGAGTTTAAATATATATAAAGGTAAACAGAATATTGGTTGTGAGTTAATTTATGATAATAGCAAGGAAAATAGTTATCTGTTTAAGGCTCAAATAGGGACATTAGCAACAAGGAACTATACACATAAATGGAAAAATTTGGGTAATTTAGTCTGCAATTTGTGCAAGGAAGGCATAGAAATTATTAGGCATCTATTAATTAAATGTAAATGCCCACAAGCAGAAAGGGTTACTGTGTATCCACATAGATTTATACAGTTTTAAACATATAAACTACATACCTGCTTATAGTCTAAATAAATTTAAAGAGAGCTCTACTATCGTTATCTGCCCTGGACATATGTGATCGATAAGAGTTGATATAAATAGCAAGAAGAACTGGCTTTCTCTCTCTAGTGTCCTGGTTTTCCTCACACTGATAGTTAATGCCTTGGAATAATATATGACTCCAAGAAAAAGCCATACTTAAAAATGGTAAAGTGGAAAATTTACATAAGGATTTACCTCAAAATAACTAGTGAACTTTGCTGACGTAATTCAACTATGGATTTAAATCATTTGTAACGTATGTAAAATATTTAGTGATTCATTATATTTATATAATATTAAAATCTTTTAAAAAAAGATAAATTGTGTGTTGAAGTTAATCTTATGTTTTCTGACTGGTTCTAAAAAGAAACCCTCAGACATAGCAGGGTACAAATAATGAAGTTGTGGAAGAATAAATATAAACAAAGTGATTATACAGGAATTGAGAAATATGTTGTGGAAATGGGATGAAACAGGATAGAGAAGAATATAGGAAAAACTTAGAGCAGGGAATGGAAAGTGAAGGTAAAGTGGCTAACAGGCTTCTCTGGGTATAATGACTGAGAGATTCCTAATTCTGAAAAAGCAGAAATCGCAGTGCATCACATCACATAAAAAAAAAAATTGTTCTCAGTATGTATTACTTTTTTGTATGCAAAGTTGAAATATATTTTAGAAAGTTTTTAATTTGTAATCTTATATTTTTAACAAATCAAGTCCAATTAGTAAATTCTTATGGACAATAAAGATTTACTATTAAAGTCAGATGCTGAATGATTAGAAAAATTGCCACCAGGTGGAACAATTGAATTATTGGTTTTTATGCTAGGTTTGGGAAAAGATAAGGGGGATTTAGATATAAAGGTTATAGAGTTGACAAAAATTATGTTGTGGAAATGGGATAGAGCAGATTATGGGTAAATTTAGAGTGGGGAATGTAAAAGAAAGTGGCTAACAGGTTTATCTGGGCTTAATTGCTGAGATATTCTTGACTTCGTTTAAGGAGAAGCCATAATACATCACATCACATCACATCATCAATTGAAGGGTTTTAAAAATCCTTTTATTGTTTCAATTTATAAACATAATGTGAATAAAAAAAGTCTTCACTAATAATCACAAAATATCCATTTCAGCAAATATACATTTAAGGATTTGTTATCAGAAATGAATGATTTCTGGAGACTTGATATGGTTTTGTAAAATCAAGAGACATAACATTTGTTCCAGAAAAATGTAAAAGATATCACAGAAAAATTTTGGGATACAGTTTAAAATTTTCTGGTTATCCAAAATGTATTTGTATTATATATCATAAATTAAAATATATAATCAAATGGGTTTTTTTTTTGTTTTCATAGGAAGTTGAAACACCAAGGGTGTTAAAACAGGAATAAATTCAAGGATCTTAGATCCAGTGTCTAACGCTATTCCACTGCACTAAACCATACAGGAATTTATACAAGTTTTACATAATGAAATAAGAGAAGACCATGTGATGGCAGGTGGAAAATCTGAGACATTTGGAATGGAGACTTAGTACAATTTTCAATTGGTTGTAAACAGGAATATAAACTAATTTCAACTTGTTTTCTTTTTTTATCACTGTGATTTCTAGAACATTTTACTGTTAACTTTATGAAAGAAACCATCATGACGCAATGTAAGTTTTGATGATGTCATGATTGTTCTATTTTCACCAATTTAAAGGATGACGCACAAAAATAAATTAATGTTTTGAATGCAAAATGTAAAGTCCTTACTTTAATAATTAATATTCAAAAATCGAAAGTTCTTTTTTAGCTAGTAATAAACCTTTTTTTAAAAAACTTTTACTTTAAATAGATAGTAATTTGAACAGATAAATCAATTTAAATATCCATTTTTTCGCTTTAAAAAGTGACATGGTCTGATAAGCTGTATCACACACTCCAATGTGTTATTGTTTTATTTTATAAGATAAATATAGGATATTTTATCATATGTGATAAAACTACTATAACTAAATTAATTGTACATAAAGCTATAGAGCTATTATTTCCCAATTTCTGTATGAAAGCAAAGCAATTTTTCTAATAACATAGCATAAAGGTAATCTAAAAAAAAGTCATCATCATCAACCATTATTAATTCACTGCAGGATGAAGGTTTCTCCAAGTTTCAATCCATCTTCTCTGATCTTTAGTTTCTCTTCTCCCCATTACTCCTGCACACTTTCTTACTTCATCCATCCATCTCACATGTGGTCTCTTTCTGAGTCTTTTACAATCTCTTGGAATCCAATTTAAGATTTCAATTGTCCATATAATTTAAGTATGCTTCATTATATCTAAACCATAAGATCAATTCATATGTTTTTTTATCTTGCTTGTTGGATGCTGTTGAGTATAAGATTATAAAAGCACATTTTTATTAAATTAGTAAAAAATTTGAAATACAGGCATTCTTATACTTGGAACTTTAATTGTAAATATAGGAGATTTGAACTCAGACTTTCTAGCAACTTCAACTATCCACACTAACTAATACTACTGATACACATGACCACACACATGTAGAAAAGATAAATAATCACCAATATAATATTTCATGCTTAATTCAACACATATCATTTGATCTAGATTCTCATCTGCCGCACATCAGGCTCAATTTATATTAAGATAACAAATCTCTATGCTTTAATAGACAGACTTCTATCTACTCCAACCTCCCATTCTTCAGCCATCCATACCATTGAAAATCTGATGATAGAATGCCCAAATTCCATGATGATGCCAATATTTTTGTCATGCCCATGTTGACCTCAAGTCACTCTGACCCCTCATATATATGACAGTATACATTTCTACCCATCCCTCTTCTAGGTATTTAAATGGATATTGTCCTATACATAAGAGGTCAGAGTGACTTGAGGTCAACATGGGCATGACAATAATATTGGCATCAGCATGGGATTTGAGCATTCTATCATCAGATTTTCAATGGTATGGATGGCTGAAGAGTTGAAAGTTGGAGTAGATAGAAGCCTGTCCATTAAAGCATACAGATTTACTATCTTAATATAAACTAAGCACTGATTATATATATGTCTGTCAGATGATAATCTGGACCAAATAATGAGTGCTGGTTCAGCATGAAATATGTATATTGGTGATTATTTATCTTTTCTATATGCATATGATTATGTGTATCAATAGTATTGGATAGTATGGATAGTTGAAGGTTGCTTGAAAGCCTAAGTTCAAATCCCCCAAATTAGTAAAAGTAAAAGAAATAGATTTTCTAAAGAAAAACACTTTATGGATAACTTAATGTTGTTGTTTTTTTTGGAAAAAAGTATTTACATAATGAAATTTATGTTAAAACAGTTTTAAAAATGAAATATTGATTGTCTTTATTGAAAAGGTAGCTGACAATAGAATATAATGAAAACGTCCAATTAGATAATCTATTGAAGACTTTTAAAATATTATTTTCAGTGAAAGAAGTTAAAAAATACCAACCACCCCAAGAGTTCATGTTAACAGATTAAATAACCAACATGAAATTAAGTAGATTCGTTTGTAATTCAATACAGAGTGTAGTTTGCTTTGAATGAAAGATTAACAATTCTACAAATCACTATAGTTTAACATTGCTTTTGATGAGGCGGATTCATATTCATAGTACCAGATGAAATCAGATTTGTATTGAATTACAAAATAGAAATGAAAGAAGTAATGTTTATAGAGTTATAGATTCATTTATGATTATTATATTGGTTTGTCTAGTCATTGCAAAACACATTATAGTTACAATAAATCATGCTTATTTATTATTGGCTGCTAACAATAATAATAAATATGACAAAACTCTATCTAGATGTGAAATTATTAAGCAAATTCCTCATAGAATCATTTATTACACTTTTCAATATATATAAAATACATATTTTGCGGGTTCATCCGTGTTAAAAACTTTTAATACCAATACACTGACGTTTCGACTTGGTCACACAAGCCATCCACAGAGTTATAAAAAGGTAGAAAGACGGTTGTAGAGGCGTTACAATCACTGGTTTGAATAAAACATTAAAAATCCCACCAATAGCAAAAATGTTAAATTTAAGAATGTTTTTTAAAGAAATCTTTCCAAATAGGAGGAAGTTTGCACGTATCATCTCGCTTATTGATACAATCTGGCCTTTTAAGTATCTCAATGGCTTCTCTGATTTTGCATTGGTAGAGATTATCACATCTGGATATGATCCTGGTACTAGAAAAATCTATTTTATGACCTGAATCTATAGTATGGAGTGAGAGTGCTGATGATGATGAGTGTTGTTTAACTGCATTAGCATGCTCATCTCTCCTAACACTGATGCGACGATTACTCATACCTATGTAAGAAGCTTTACAATTTTTACATGAGATTTGATAGACACCATGAGATTCAAGAGGGATTGAATCCTTAGGCTTGGTTATTATATTGCTGATCTTTTGATGAGCAGAAAATGCTGTATCTATATTATAGCGTTTTAATATACGTCCGATACTGTCTGTAGTTCCTTTTACATATAGAACACAAATCCTAATAGCTGACTTATCATCTTTTTGTTTCCTATTTTGTCTATTTTGGGCTTGAAATAAGGCTTTTTTTATAAATTTGTAATTATAACTATTTGCTAATAAAACACTATTAATATGATTTATTTCTTCTTTCAGATGTGTGTCATCTGAAAGATTAATTGCTCTATTTAAAAGAGTTTTGGCTACAGAAACTATCTGAGTTGGGTGATGATGAGAATGGAAATGTAAATATCTGTCTGTGTGTGTATCCTTTCTGTAAATAGAAAAAGATAAACTATTTGGTGTTCTGGTGACTAGAACATCAAGAAAAGGGAGTTTTCCATCAGACTCTGTCTCCATTGTAAATTTAATATGAGGATGCATATTATTTAAATGTAAGAAAAAATCATCTAATGTATTTTTTCCATGTTGCCAAATGACAAAAGTGTCATCTATGTATCTGAGCCAAATGAGAGGTTTTAAAGATGATGATTCTAAAGCACGAGTTTCTATATATTCCATGAATAAATCAGCTATTACTCCTGAGATAGGTGAGCCCATAGGAGTACCAAAAACTTGTCTGTAATGCTGTCCATTGTATACAAAATATGTATTTAAGAGACAATGTTTAATCAAAGCAATAATATGGTCTGGTAAATTGCAACGTTGTGAGATTATATTTAAAGCTTCATCAATTGGAATGTTTGTAAACAAAGACACGACATCAAAACTGACCAGAATGTCACTAGCATTAATTTTTAAACTTTTTAAAACAGAAATAAAATGAAGAGAGTTTTTAATATATGAGATGGGATTGTAGGTTTCATGAAATCCGATAAGTATCTAGCTAAAATATGAGTTGGAGAACCTATTGCACTTACTATTGGACGAAGAGGGGTATCTGGTTTGTGAATTTTTGGAAGTCCATAAAATTTTGGACAGACACAAGATTTTTCACGAGGGATTATTTTATTTTTTATCTCTGTTTCAATAGGTGATTTATTAATAATAGCTTTTGTTGTTTTTTCCAAATATGTAGTATGATCTCTTTTTGATAGTTTATAAGTTTTATCACTAAGCAGATCTAAAATTTTATTATGGTAAATGTCACGATCCATTACAACTGTGGCATTACCTTTATCAGCTGGAAGTACAACAATTGATTTGTCCGATTTTATATTATTTAATGCTTGTCTTTCTTTCTTTGAAAAATTATTTTTAGGAAGCTTAGCTTTTTTTAAAATATTACAAATCTCAGCTCTAGCTAAATCAGCCGATGTAGAATCAATTTTATCGAGAGCTGATTCAACATTACAGACAATTTTCTCAAAAGGTATCCAGGAAGGTGTTAAAGCAAAATTGAAACCTTTTTCTAAAACCGAAATTTCATCTGTAGAGAGGGCTTTCTTAGATAAATTGTAAACGGTTTTTTGATTAAAACTCTGTGGATGGCTTGTGTGACCAAGTCGAAACGTCAGTGTATTGGTATTAAAAGTTTTTAACACGGATGAACCCGCAAAATATGTATTTTATATATTTAACCCGTGCAAATCTTCGTTTTAACATATATATATAAAACAAATGGAATACCCATGTTATCATATGATGGCATTATAAATGTAACACCTATCTTCTCTTTGGTAGAAAAACCCATGAATGAAGTGATCATTTCCTTCACAGTCTCAGGTGTTATAAGGTATGATGATTTGACTTACGATCATAAGCACAATACAATAATTAAATATGGCAAATATTATCTCAAGCTGATATTTAAATTTTCCATAAGAGTTACTTAAATTACAAAGTTCCAAATTAAGAAGATGAATAATAGAGATAAAAAATTTTAAAGATTAAATGCTTTTGTTGACTGTGCACTAAAAGGAAATAAAAGAATGGCTTCTTCAACCATAATTGGAGTTTTTAGATTTAACGTGAAATAAAAGCATGGGGGAGGGGGATTACGTTTTTAGTTTGACACATTTATTGAAACTGTAAAACTATATCATACTTAAATTGACTGGACACTTACAATTGGTATGTATATATTTATATATATCAACACTTAGACAATCCCAATATAGATAACAATACAGAATTTCAAACTGTTACAGATATTTGAGTTATACCTTAAATATATATTCTTATTATTACATAATAGTACATATATATTGGGTTTAAAATAGTTCATCTTACTATGAATATGAGTACGTCATAAGTTATCAAAAGCGCTAAGCCATATTTAACTGCAAAATGTGAAATTATTGAATATTTTTCATGCTTTTTCTGCCCTCTGTTCCATATCTATCAAATTAGTTGACATATTAAAAACATAAATATTAAATGGATTGAGATATTGTAATTTAGTTATCTATAAATTTTCGAGCAATTCTATTGAATTTAAATATATTAAATCTTGATTTTAAAATTTCATTCTAATTTGAAAAAGATTAAAAGTTAACAAATAAACAGATTTTTCAAAATTAATTAAAGCATTTAAGAATGAAAATAAATGAAAAATAATTTTTATCTGCCAAAAAATTTTAAATAGACATTTTGCTTGATTTGGAACTTAATAATCTAATAGCAGTCAGGCATTGGTGGCCGAGGGGTCAGCACAGCCGCCTTACAAGCAATTGTTCCGGGTTCGCTTCCCAGCCAATGCTTTGAAACATGAAAAAAAAAAATCTAATAGCACTGATGAAGAATTTAAATGTAAAATTGCCATGATATTTACAAAAAAAAGTGAGTTTTCTCTCTGTTACATATAGTGCCATCTTTAAATTAGTGTTGATGTTTTATTATGTCAGTTTAGTTATTTATCCTAAAAATAATTTCATGTATTAGCTTGTTCTGGATTATGAATTGCAAGACAAAGTGTGACAATATGTTTTTACACTTTTATGGATCATCTTCAGTGTTCTTTCTGCCCTCACAAAATTTTAAAGTCACATGACAATTTTTTGTGATGCATGACATCACTGTGATGCACAATCTGAATCATTTCAACATTTCAGTGGCAGATTTTCTCAATTTAAAACAAAATTTAATATCAGGATATTGATCCATCATGGATTAAGGTATGAAATTCACTGTCTATTTCATGTCAAAACTTATAATTCAAATATGCAACTTCTTAAATTTTTATAATCAATGGCTAAACTATGTTATGTAACACATGGTATTGATGAATACAAAACAATTACTAATCATTTCTTTTTTTTTATATGTCAAAGTGTTAGCCAGGAAGCAAACCCCGGGACAACTGCTTGTAAAGCAGCTGTGCTAACCACTCAGCCACCAACGCTTGACTATTATGTTGAAAATTACATTTGGTTAAAACTAAATAATGATTTTAGTTTTAAATTAATTGCTCTGCATGGTTTAAAGGAATAGAAGATTCTAGAATTCAAGGTCCATGGATCATGGCTCACTTGTCATAAACATGTAGTTCTTCGAAGTTATCACAAACTCCTGAACAATAAATCATTCAGTTGTTTATTTGTTTATTAAAGATCCAATATATTTTTAATATTAATAATAGAAATATTAATAATAAGAATGTTTTTGAGTCATATTCATTCTTCTCTGAGAAAACACTTTCAGATCACTAATAGAAAAATGAATTTTTTCTAACACCTTTAAAAAAGGAAATCTTCTTTGTCTCTTTTTTAGTTCTTGATTATTGACAAAATGCTTTCAGCACAATATTGTTTATAATATAAACATGCACACATCTCGTATACACTACATACAAATTATTTTGTGTTTAACTTTATTTATTCTGCTTCTGTTCTACCATCTATTGTAAATTCAAGTAATCATTAGATAGTCATCATCATCAACCATTATCAATCCTCTTCAGGATGAAGATCTCTCCAAGTTCAATCCATCTTCTCCGATCTTTAGCATCTCTTCTATCAACTCTGCACACTTTCTTATTTCATCCATCCATCTCACATGTAGTTTTTTTCTGGGTCTTTTACAATCTCTTGGAATATAAATCCTTATTAAATTTTTTATTCAGTGCTGTTTAATCCATAATTTCAATATTGAGGAGATTTTGGACTCACACCAAGCCATAAGTCAAAAACTATTCGGAGGATCTAAATATAATAGCACTCGATAAGAATTTAATAAGCTCTAAGTTTTCAATAGGAGGCAGAACTGAAGTAGAATAAACAGAGCTTGTTTCTGAAAAATATTGTGTCAGCTGTAATCTTGTGATGTATTTTTATTTAAGGTTATATGATTTCATGTATTAGTGGGTCAACTACTATGGCAATATCATTATCTTCACCTCTAGTGCTTCCACTTCTTCTCTTCGGTGGATTTTTTTTAAACAGTGCGTAAGTAAAACTATTCTGTAAAATCTTTCAAAATAAAAATAAATTATGCAGGATTTTTGCATAATTTTCAGCATTATAGGGTTACAGAAACAAAAGCAAATAACTTTCATTTCTTAACTTGCTTAATATGTTTAGCAATAGTCTTATTACACAATATTAAATGTTTTCTCCAGTCAAAATATACATATGATTAATAGTAGCAAGAGAAATAGTGTTATGAGCTGCAAAAAATAAACTGTGGTTCTTTTTTTTTTTAGTGCTTTTATTTAACTTATTCGGGATTTTTAATCTGCCTGTCTGCATCAAATCATGTAATTCAATTTCTTATATTCCCCAGTTTCCAATTTAGCTGAAAGTTTGAAAACAAGTGCACCCCCTGATGACGTGGATAATTTTAGCATATAAAATTACAAAAAGTAACCTTAATACTAGCAATATCTAGTTGCATTCTTTATGATTTAAAATTGAGTGATTCATTGAAAACTGATTTTGGAAATTGAATGCCTTGCATGGTTTGGTGCAGACGGTAGTGCATCCAAATTGGGATTGATTCTGGAATTTGCAAATCTGGTGGTTAAAATTCTTATAAACTCCTAAGCAAAAAATCCATATGCATTTTTTGATAGTTCAATGTTACATATATAAAATTAAAAATGTGAAGGTAGGGCCCTCTACAGGTCTTAACCACAAGCTTACTCATTGAAAGAAAAGCTTGTGGTTAAGACCTATAGAGGTCCCTACCTTCGCATTTTTAACCGCACAAGCTTTAGGTTTATTGCCTTAGTAAATATTACTTACGTAATCAATGTGTGTTAAATAAATTTATAATTACAACTTTATATATAAAATTAGAAAATAAAAAAAAAATTTAAAAAAAATTAGTAAAATGCTTTTACCTATATAAAATTGACAGCTGAAGAGTTATCTCTTCAAGAGACATAAGCATTGTATTAGACCTTTCATAGAAGATCAGTTGTAATTAAAAGAATTAAAATGTTAAATTTCAACGATATATGTGGTTTTCAGTGTGAATTTAATTTCAAAGCAAATTATATTATTTTTTATAGTAATTAAAAAATTTAAAAGTTAAAATATACATTTAAACTTTCTGCTACACAATTTTTTTTAAGAATCCCTGGTGGCAGATTTGATTAAATTTCAACTTTTTATTTCATTAATTTTATCTTTATTATATTTTCAGAAATTTTGAATTATTCACTTGAAAGATGTTCTTACAACAAAAATTAATCTTAAAAATATTATTTTAATTTCTGAAATATAGAAAAAATTATAAATGTATTTAATAACCCCTGCATTACCACACATTCTTTTGAAATTGTATGAATAAAGGTACAATAAAAGGTAAATGATGCCCAAAATACTTCATGCTAAAACAGCAATAATAATGCCAAGTATATAGTAAGATTAATAAAAATAATAAGACTTTTCATATTGAACAGGTTATAAGCATCATTAGTAAAAATATTAAGTTAAAAAAATTAGTTATATTAATAGTTTCAAAGCATGAGTGAACTTTTGATCAGATTATTTAACATTAACAAAATTCTATTCAACATTAAAATTTCATTTATAATTCTATAAAAGTGATGAAAATTAATTGACTACAGTAAAAATAAAAGGCTTACATTTCAGACAATTCCATGTTGTGACCATACATTATTGATTTCTTTTAACTTTTTTTTAAAAATTAAATATTTTACTACAAAATCAAAATTTAATTATAGTATTCTTCTAAAAAAGTAAATATTTTTGGGAAATTAATTATAAAAATATAAGCAAACTATAAAAATATTTCACTTTAAAAATCTAACAAAAATATAAATATGCTCAAAACTTATCACAAGCATTCGTGTGGAGAAAAATTAAAATCTACCAATAAGAAATGTAATGGGCATTTCAGTTAACATGTTTATAATAGAGAAAATTTCTGTAAAATGCTAATACCTTCATATTTTTTTAATATTCATACCTTAATATATTATAGTACACAGTTTTTCTGACAAATGAGTGAAAATACAAAAAGAAATATCCAAACAAAAAGAATTAAAAGAAGCAAAATATTGCTACTTTATTCTATGAAATCAAACCATAAAAAAACAAGAGGTTTAAAAATGCAATATTTTACTAAATTATTAATTTATATTGAGAAATTAAAATTTTCCAAATAACATTCAGTTTTTTTCCTACTCCCATTGATTATTTTAATTTTTCCTCCATACTCTCCATAGTCATAATCAGCTTTAATTCATTCTCAAGACCACTAATTTTTTATTATTTTGCCAGTTTTGCACTTATTTTATCAAGAAAAACATACCATATGATGCTGGCCTCTTTAAAATTATTTTACAACTAAAAATCAATAATATTTAAATTTAAAGTTATGACAATGATGTAAAACCTGCTTTTCAAGGTGCTCATTGGTTGTTTCTCATTCTCCACAAAAGGGAGGGCTTGTGAACAATTTTGGCAGATTTAAGTTCTTTGTTTTGATTTTCAAAATGAAAATGTATGTTTTAGTGTGATTTTTTAAATTATTTATTATTATTTTCATAAAATATGTGTGAAAATATAATTATTTTAAAAGAATAGTTCAGATTTTAGTAAAAATTATTTACTTTTACATAAAATCAAGTAAGAAAGAAATCAATGACGTAGGTCGCATTTTGTAATAGGTTATGAAAAGTATGTATTATGTTGTCCACTATTGTATAAATAGAAATTTATTTTTGAAAAACTTTCATTTACTTTAATAATCTGACAAATTATTAATTTGCTTTTTAGAACTAAACTAAAATGAATATAATTTTAAAAGACAAATATATTTTTATTGCTGATTCTGTAATTGACCAAACAAAAATGCAGAACTCTAATACTCTTGGCCAAAGTGACTATTTTCAGTTAAGGGACATGGAAAAAGTTAACCTTGAAAACATGAAAACACATAAAAATTAAATAAGTTTTATATTTATTTAAGAAATATCATTACAATAAGCAAAAATACATTTAAAATATGAAAATAAGGTTTCACAATAACTAAATTTTCTTTTTCTTTTCGACAAGCGTAATGTGGAAATTTCTCATTACACTGAATTGAGATCTGAGTATATTAAAACTTTGCTCCTTCACTTAATAGACCTGCTATCTATGTACAAAAACAAAAACCTAAATTTATCTTATTTAATAATAAACTGTTATTAGGCTAAAACTGAACTGAATATATATGAAGTGATATCTGTCTGTAGTAGAGTGACCAAACTGGATTAGGCAGCACTACATTGCTTAGCGTATAGAATCAACATTGGAAAGTTTATTGTAAACACTGAGAGACTGATTTAATCAATTATTAAATATACTTACATAATAGTATATTTCTAATTTCTATTTACGCTTTAAATATCAAAATATTTTTTCAAATTTTATTAATTTAAATGTCATTATTTAGTACTGTTGTAATGTTGAGAACCCTAAGTGCTTCTTATTTACTATAGTGAGACTAAAACTAGCTTATCTGTGCAACTTACTCAACATAGTTTTTAATATAAAAATCTTCAACATCATTCTGCTTTTTCTTTCATGAGAAATAGTCCAAGCATGATTGTTAGATTAAAAAAATAATCACTGTATCCAAGGAATCAAGTGTTAGATAAAGAAACTATGGTATATTGTTAATTCACTGACTTAGTGAACCAGAGATTTAGTAGCATACAATTGCGCATGAAAATGATTGCCAAGAATCTGGTGTCTAGTGCTAAGAGTTGGCACATCAATTACTATTTTATGTTATATTTACTCTGATTGATTAAAGAACCTTGAATTCAATCTTGGTCTGTTCAAGTGGCTTGACATTAATATTTCTGTACATCCAAAATTATTACTAGCAATAAGAAACTTAAATAATTTGATTGTGTAAAAGACTTTGAAGGTAGTATTTTATTTATTTATTATTGTGTGTTTTTTGCAAAAATTATTTCCCTTCCCATCAAGTTCTTAATAAAAAATATTGTAATCTCCCCCCCCCCCCTTTAATAGTTAAATTCTATAAAAAGAAGAGGTAGTTTTATTAATAATTTTTATTAATCATTTATTAGACTAGAGATTATCTAATAATGAATAATATTTCTGTAGTATAATTTTCACTACATCACTCTCACTCAAGGTAGGGACTAGTTTCTATTTCCTTTTAACACCTTGTGGAGGGATGTAATCATAAACATATGATCAAGGACATCTGAAAAAGATCTATGATCACCAAAATGCACATTTTATGCTGAAGCAGCACTCATCAGTTGGCCTAGATCACAGTCTCTCACACATATTTTTTTTCTATGTGTCATAGCATCGGCTGGGAAGTGAACCCGCTAACCCGGGACAACTGGTTGTAAGGCAGCTGTGCTGACCTCTCAACCACCAACGCTTGACAGATATCTTTATCATTGTTCATATATATATATATATCAAATTACTACAGATTAATGGATAAGGGTTAAACTAACTGCTCTGACAATTTTGACACAAACTACTTAATGGAAGTATATTAATAATTTGTAGTAGTCTTTCATTAGACAGAGATTACCCAATAATGAATAATATTTCTATAGTATAATTTTCACTACACCACTCTTACACAAGATAGTGACTGGTTTCTGTCCCCCTTTTCACATGTCTTTGATTATATGTTTATGATTACATCCCTCCACAATGTGTTAAAAGTGGATAGAAATAAGTCCCTACCTTGCATGAGAATGGCGTAGTGAAAATTATACTACAAAAATATTATTCATTATAGGGAGTAGTTTCATTTTTTACACGGATAAAATGAATTAAATTCCATTTATTTTAATTATTTAAAGCCATGTGAATCTTATAAAGAAAGTATTAATTTTGGATTACAATACCATATTTTGGTAAGAGTGATTTTTGAAAAAAAAATTAATAAGCTATAAAAAGCTGACCATTGCAAAAGATAAATATAAATATTTCAATTTTTAGTACTGATGAAAACATAATAAATAATATTAATCATAGAATTAAACTAGATTAGAATGTTTTTTTAAAGAAATCACTTGCATAGGTGAGACAAAAGACTTAATAAATGTATATGGAACTGAAATATGGGCATTGCATAGAATAATAACACAGTATTCAGATCAAGGTGCAAAATATAAAAAGTTATATGCTAGGATTAATAAGAAAAATGAATATGAATAAGAAAGAAATTATAAAACATTAAAAAATGTACAAAGTATTAGAGGGAGCCTGTTATTTGGTATGAGTTAAAACTTTTGAATATCAGAATAGGTAAAATCAGAACCTGAATTGGCGTTGAGATTTATTTTGTAAATATAGGATGTTTACAAAATAACAAAAAATATTTTATGGGATGGGTGAGAAACAAGGTGAGAAGAATAAAAGAGGAAGATATTTTTTATTTAGACTTTTATGCCAAGAATGAAAAATACAACAAAGTAAAAAATAAATGGGTTTACCATAATGTAAAATAATTTTAAAAGTTAATAATGTTTAACTTCGCTAACGTATTTTTTAAGTATATGACTTTTTACACCTTGATATTTCAGATTTAGTTTAAGAAGTAACGATTTTTTATCGCAATCAAAGATAATAAATTAATCATCATCGCTGCAGTTTGCCAACATCTTAACGCAATTCTTTCTAATATATCAATACAGGAAGCTAAGCTATAAAGTTATATTAGTCATGCATTTAAATTTATTTAGTTTAATAGAATAAGAAATAAATTAAAAGAAAATAGTTGAAGTTAATATTTAATCTTCTCATTGAGACTAAATTTCGTATTCTTTTTGAAGTTTTTTTTCCTCAAAAAAATACGTAATAAAATTTTTAAAAGAAAAGCATTTTTCATTTTGTTTGATAAAAACGTGTTTAAATGTTTTCCAAGATATAAAACCTGGTTTCCAGAAAACAGATGGATGGACAAGCATATACATTTTTAAATATCATTTTGTTATTCAAAGTGAAAAGAAAAAAGAAGATTACTGATTTAAATCAATTTTAAAATTTAATTTTAAACTTTAAATATTTAAAAAAGTTTTAAAAAGTTGTAGATAATTTTAATTATTTATTTACACAAAATACGAGATAAAAAATTTATTTGAAAATTACCAATCACAAATTTATAGATAAGAGTTAAGTCAAAAAACAGGCCAACGATCATCATCATTTTCAACCAATGATCAATGCACTGCAATATGTAGATTTTCCCAAGTTTAGTTCACGTTTATCCCCACAATACACTAAAAAAACGTTCCTTATTTTTATCCACCTATCTCACACATGGTCTCCTTTTAGGTTTTTTAAGTATCTTTGGATCCTAATTTCAAACTGCAACTGTATGTTCTCTTCTAGCAATAGGCCTTATCCAGTCCCATTTCAGGCTTTTCATTTTTTTAATGATTTCAGTTACAACTGTTTCTTCTGACATTCATTTATTTTGTTTTCAATATCTTCCTGACAGCAAATCCGTCTAAAATCAGATTAACCTAAATAAATGACTGCATATGATTTCGTAGCAAGCTACTTGTAAACAAGTGTAAATATCACAATTTCAAAAATGAAAGAGAGATAGAATGACAGAAACTAAAAAAGTTATCAAAACAAAATTAAAAACATCTGTGATTTCTGTGGTATAATTAAAGATTGTTGAATGGAATAATATAGAGTTTACTATTCACTTACGCTTTTTACATTTGAAAGTGTAAAATAAGGAAAGCTTAAAATGGAATGTTTACAGGGCTTGCACAGTATGCTTAGCATGCCTTTGATATCTCTAAAATGATATAATCATTGCAAAACAGATACAAACTGGAGGTGGATAGTGCAATTTAAAGAGTATGCAAATTATATATAAATGAGTGGGTTTAAAGAGGACTCTTTTTTTGTTAATGGCATTTGGATTGTTGGCCATATGTCAATCTTCTTTTACCTTGCATCATTATGTACCAAACACACCACACTGGCTTGAAAGGTATGACCCAGTATTTCTGTAATCTAAAAAATATGGATTTATGGTCAGAGTTATTCTTAGCCCTGTTGTACAGGAACCAGTGGTGGGCAACTCTCGTTGACAGATAAGCATGAGATTCTCTGAAATAGATGGCATTGAACTTAGTTTGATTGCAGACAATTTAGTACACAGTTTAAGGGGTCTGTTTGAGAATGAGTTTGTCTTTGGAGTTATTAATTAGGCAGTTTAAGGTGGATGGAGTGCAGAGGCTGATTCTGTAAGTTTCAAAGACAACATTTTTTGTGCTTCTGGATATTCTGAGTCTATATGGGGGTGATGTCCAGGATTTGATGTCAATTAGCATAGGTGTACTTTTGATTTTAGACTAGAGAACCTTTTACCAATATTAATGAGATGCCTGTATAGCACAAGTCATTGATATACAACATTGGTTTTATGATCTGATTCAAATTTGCACAAAGCATGCTTAGCATAGTATACTCACCCTATAAGCATTCCGTTTTAAGTTTTTCTTATTTTTTCATGTTACTGTTGTAAAATCACACTTTCTTTGAATTGAGCATGTGAATTAAATGAAGGACACAAAATTTTATAAGTTTTTCATAGCTCAAACTGGAATATGATTTTCATTGGTGAGATAGATCTTATTGTCATTATAACTCTTATCTAAAAGACACTCTAAAGAAATGTAATAATAGTTGGTTTCATTGAAAGAATATGACTGAGAATAGACTGTCAATTAGATCAGAAGATAATTTTTTCAGAAAGAAACATTTGCTGCAGAATTTAAAAATAGACTTACAAAATATCAAATGAACAAAGAAATGGATGAACATGTTCTATAGTAACCTTATAGTTCATAGGTTGGATTACATAGTTTTTACGAATAGATTGGATTGTACAGTCTTTATGAAACTCAGCACTAATTCATTTTTGCTTTTCTATCTTTTTTTTAAGTTGGAATAAATGTCCTCACTTGCATATGGATGCATCTGAATTAAAAGATCAATACATTGTAGCACAAACATGCAGTTATACTTGCTACTAAAAGGAAATATGCCTATGTGTTTGAAAAGGAAGGTTTTTAATAAATGTGTTTTACCACATATGGACCTGAGACTTGGACACTTAATAGAAGAGTACTACAGTGACTTCAGACCACTCTAAGAAGGAAAGATGCATGTTGGGAGTAACAAAAAGAGATCAAAAACACAATATATGGGTAAGGGAACAAACAGGTGTTACTGACCTCATTGAAAAAATTAAAAGACTGAAGTGGAGTTGGGCTGGACATATTGCTAGAAGAGATGATAATAGATGGACAATTATACAGAAAGAGACCAACTGCATGTGAGATGGATGGCTGAAATAAGAAAGTATGCAGGGATGATGTGGAGAACAAAAGTTAAAGATCAGAGATGGATTGAACATGGAGAGACATTCATCCTGCAGTGGATTGATAATGGTTGATGATATATCACAGAGATATATGATAATGATAGCATCTGTTGGTCACATAAATATCAATTCAAACTATGCAGAAGAAAGCAGTTGTAATCTACCCTTATATAGCATATTGTAAATTTTATTAATAGTGAGAATACTATTTACAAAACATGTTCAATGACTGTTGCTGATAATTCTGCATTTACTGCATGTTAATGGATATTATTGTTGTTATCAGTCATGAATACTCACTTTAATAAATCCAATTGCTAAAATATAATTCATATAGAAAGAATAAGAGTTGACTATGTATTAAAAAAATCAAATGGTTTATTTCTCAGGATTTCCATGCATCTTCATTTCAAACTACTCAGGGTTTCACTATCCACGATATAGATAGATTACTTTGCAGTTTAAAATTATTATCAGTTTAAAAATGGACTATGAGCACATTTTAATGACTTATCATAGTGTCAAAAACTTTAAAGTTCTTTTTCAAAATCTACTAGACATCTGGCTTTCTTTGTTCAATCACTGTAGTTTTTTTTTGATTGAATCCATTTAGAAAAACAAATAAAGGATCTTCTTATTCAGTATTATCTTTATAAAATTTTTGAAAAAAAAAAAAAAAAGAATCTGGTTACAATGATAATCCTTTGATAATCTTGTTGCCTCATTGAAGTCTATAAGCTTTTCAGCATATGGCTGATCCAGATTCACAATCAATATCTATTTTGGGTGGTATATCAACTTACCTTAATTTAAGAGTTGAAAGCGGAATTGGTATTATTTGTTGATTTATATTGTAATATTCTCATGACCTAATCTTTGCACCTTCTCTTGAAAATCAACATGCTATTTTTTTTGGACAAATTTGGTAGTTCAATATTTGTAGTGTGGTATTACGATTGGGTTGTTAATTATTTTTCAATCTGAGAATATAGTTTTCTCTGAATAATTTTTATTATACTTATTTGTACGTTTTGTTAGAGCTTATAGATGTTAGCAACATTTTTCTCTGGATACCAAACATATTTAGTTGCATAGCTGATCATATAAAATATAGGCAGAATTTTTTTTGACATGATAGTGATCAACTATCAGTTATTACAAATAATAGAAAATGAGCTACTATAAAATCAAAAATAGAAATTAGAGTCTTTTTTATCTGATGTGAAAACTATAAAAAAAAATTGTGATTCATTGAAATTGCATATTATTTCCAGTTTTTAAAGCTCTGTTACACAATTTGAAGTTGATAAGAACTCTTCAGTTTGATCAAAGATCAACTCTAAAGAAGAATAAAAATGTGCCTGAAATTGCCAACCTGATAAATAGAAGTCTAACACACCCATAGATGTTAATGTTAATTCAGGTTTGTTTATGTTAATAAAAAGAATTATGACCTGTCCAGATATATGCCAATTTTTGGAATAAACAGTATGAAATTTGTTTAAATATCTGTTTTTGAAAGATATATTTTTTTGAAAAAAAAAATTTATAGAGGGACAAAATGAGAAGAATGGAGTAGGGGGAAAGCCAATTTAATTTTTAACCCTTTAGTCACTCTTTTTTTTTTTTTTTTATCACTACAATAAGTCATTCCAGTTTTGAATACCAAGTCCTTATTAATAAAAACAAAAGTCATAACAGGTCTGGGCATAAGAATTTAAATGACATTATAACCTGGTAATCACTCATTACTTAAATTTACTGCAAATGGTGCTAGTATAGAGAGCTAGATGTTCTAATTGATCTATTGTGCAAACTAAAGAGTCAAGTGTTATTATGTTACTATCCTGTGTCTGGACTCATAACACCCAAGTATTGAAAGCCATCAACGGTAGGATTTAATAACAACAGCCACAGATAAGGAATTTAATTCAAATTGAAGCCATTACTATATCTTGTGGAAGAAATGTTTTGAGTTGAAAAAGAATTTAAAACTGTTATTAGATTTATTTATTTGTAACTATATTCATCAGATAAAGATTTTATGAAAGTACATTTGTTCAAAATGATATAAATTATTCTTGAAAAACAAGCATACTATCAAAGTAGTGGCCATGTGAATTAAGTACAATATATAAACAAGGGTTTCACGACATGCTAAACTGTTATTAAATATAATGTTTTTGTTAAGACCCTAACTAAAATGGATTTTTTTTTCTCAATAGCAAGTAATATTTCCTTAGTTAAGCTTAAAAAACGATAAACAATGTTAATTCTTTTAAATTATACATTTTTATTAGGTGATAATCTACTTTTATATTTTGATTGTATTTTCTTTTAGTTCGGTCCCAGTTTACTTTATATGGCTGCAATACATTTCCTGGTTTAAATATGGAAACGAGGCTTTATTGATAAATCAATGGCGGAACGTTGAAAAAATTGGTATTAACTTTATTATTATTTTTTTTATTAATATTAATATTATCTACTTATTTATTTATTTATTTTTGAGCTTTATTGTTGTCATTTTTGCAGAGAGGCATATTTTAAACTAAGAATTTTTAATCGGCAAATCCCTAATTGGTTAGTTCACTTACAAGGTCTGATTCTCTGGTAGAAGTCCCCTGCTAATTCTCCTCTCTGCTTGAACCCTCAACCGCTTTGCAGTTTTCTGAAGCTTTGGAAAATGAAGAATAATACTCATTCTTGCCTTGCAATTATTTTTATCCTTTCCCAATTCTCTTGCTCTTTCTGTAATATTTTTACGTAGCTTATGCAGATTAGCAGATTTAATTAAGTCTATATTAACATAATTAGTGGTTTGATGAACTTCGCATCTTAAATTCTTTTATTATCACAAATACTTTTCTTTCATATGTCAAATGCGTTGACCGGGAAGCCAACCCGGGCCAACTGCTTGGAAGGCAGCAATGCTAACCACTAGGCCACCAACGCTTGACTATCACAAATACTTTTGCTTTCAAAAACATTGATTTCTTGCATGAAATCCTTACTTGTAAATTGCTTTTGAAATATGCATATTTATTTCAAACTAAACATTAACTTTGCTCTTTAATTACCCACAAAGCTAATTCTTATTTTGCTTGGAAATAATTTATTTTCTAATGCAAATACTTCTAAAAGTCTTACCAGAATATATTGAAAACTTAATGCTCTGACTAAGAATTCAGGTTAACAATTTGGATTTAAACATCATAAAATTAATGTCACTCCATTAAATTGCAGAAAAATCTAAAAAAATAAGGCAAAATCTAATTTTTATGTTTGTTTTTTTTTGTCAATGCTTGCTTCAGCACAATTCTACCATATCACAAACACCCATCAGCACCAGTGCAAAACCTCACCCCATGCCCTCTTATTATTCATGCATTTTATAAACAATTATTTATCAAGTGAACTCATGATATCATATTCACAAAACTCCATGACCATGTGAACAGTGCAATACAAGGTAAGGTCCAGTTTCTAACCACTTTTAATTCTTGATAAAAGAATGAGTAAGCATTACATTGCAGAGATATTTTCAAGTCTTTCTCAGCACAATCCTTATTTCAAGGCCATTACTTTTAAGGTGTTAAAATAAACAGAAACCAGTTTCACATCTTGCATGATAGTGATATGGTGAAAGATGTTGAGCTGACAACATGGATATGAAAATTCAGATGATTGGAACCTCTAGCTTATCTGTTAAACAAAAGCTGATTATAAAGGATGAGTTGCATTTTTGCATTGGTATATAGTTGTGATACAGTAGAGTTGAGGTGATGGTTACACTATTAAAACACCCAATATATTCATTTAAAAATCCCCGGACAGTAGTGACCAAAAAGTGACCTGACTGATAATTGAATCATATGAAATAGATAATAAACTAGTTATTTTTTAAAAATGTTTATGATATTTCAGAAGCAATTACTAGAATGTTAGAGAATCTCAAAGATGTTTAATATGAGAACAAAATTAAAACAAGTAGATATAATCTCATTGAATATATTATCTTCACTATTGCCATGCTTAATTTAGTACAGCTGTAGAGAGGCATTTTCCAGAGCTCGTAGTCCATGAATTGTAGGTCAAATTATCACTTCTTGTGCTCTAACTTCTAAATATTGCACTGTCATATCTTACCTTCCTTTCAAATAATAGATTAGTCCAGATTCCACCTTATCTTGATTGAATTGACCATTTATTGACATGAATTAATGTATACACAAATAGATAACATATGATCAATGGCAAAAATCAGCTAATAAGTAATGAAGCTCATTGAATTCAAATGTTTACATTATGGATGAGAATCTGTCCATAAATAGTCAATCCATTTGGACAGACAACTGTCAAAATTGAATGGCAGTATGATGATTGTCAACTGTATGGTTAATGCAATGAGATAAGAACACATTCAGGACTGAAAGCTGCTAGAAGCAAAATCAGACCTGAGGCAAGCTGACAGAGTACAACCAGAAGTGTCACCATATCTCACACAGTACAGTTCAGAAGGCATCTGACAACCTTTCCTTTTATAGTTTCCAAATATGTCAACATTTCCCACTACCTGGATAGTTTCACTTTATAAATAAATCCATTCTGAATTTTTTTCATAGAATTCTGGGTTCTATTTAGGTTATTTCTAGTTTTCCAAAATCTCTCACATGTTGATTTAATCTCCTTATGAAATCAAAGTTTATTCTGGAATCCATTTGCAATGCAATTCTTCATTCACTATTGATTTGAAAAATAATCCTAACATAACAGAGTGTGGCCAATATGAAACTAAATAGTTTGTGCAATAATGGTTTGATCTATCTCTTTTTAAGATACTGTAAAAAATGAAATATATACAGTGGAGTGGAGCTGCTTTATGTGTTATATTTTGTTTTTAAGCCCCTCTCCTCTGCATATATCATACACTATGTATAATAAATGGCTCATATTTATTGATAATTTCTCATATACATCATATATAATAAATGGTTTATGTTTTATCAATAAGTTCTCATTACTGTAGAATATGTATTATTTATTGAATACACATGTACACTACTTTTCAACATACATACAGAACACCCACAACACAGATGCATTTCTATGTGCAGTGTAAGTACATAAATTAAAATTATAATATAAGATTGAAAAAAACAATGCAATAATTAATAATAAATGAGTAAAGCATATTAACATAAATTGATATGGTTATGTGTCTCATGGCATCTAACAGTATAGTAGTACATGGCATTTATATATATAGTTGGATGGAAAAGTAGAAGTAAATACATTTTTTTGTAGATATTTTCTATGTTACACTGGAATAACAGTTAAGGTTTAAATATTTTTGAATTAAAAAAAATCATGAATTAAACATTTTAAAAAGAACTAATTCATTAATTCTGATTTTGAAATTAAAACAAGTATATTTTTATGTTACAATAGATACACTGGTAATTATAAAATTCCACTATCTATGTCAATTAAAGAATTATTTTATAATTAAAGTTTGTATAACATATTGTTATAAAAATTATAGAGTTGTTTTCAAAGGATTAAAGTGAATTGAAAAGAACTATTAACTTTTTTCAATCAAGATAAAGTAAAATATATTTTTAATTACTGTATTTTTTTTTACTGTGACGGTTTAAAAGGCTGAAAAAAAAGATTTAGAGGGGAGTTTTTAAACTCTATACAGATTATGATAGAATTACTATAAAGCAATAACTGAATGCAAGAGGCAGTGTATCCAGCTTCTGCTAGTTTACAATGGTAGAATTTTGATTTACATGGAGGCCAGGCCAGCTTTTCTGAGGTTCATTAGCCTGTACAGTGTACTAACTGGAATGCCTGAAATCTGTCAAATTCTAGACTAAATGAAGCTCACTGCACACATGTCATCAGTTACTGGATTATACCTTTCCCAAAGATGACAATAAGCCAGTCTTCTGTTTAAAAAAGACCAGATTATCCAGAAAATCAATCATTTTGCTGAAGAATTAGTTTATATGTACATTGCTCTATCTATATGCAGAGAAGCATAGATAAAATACTGTGTCATATATGTATAAAGTACAGCTGGTGAGTTATTTTAAATAATTTCTTGAAAATGACACTAGTAATTGTTTAGATTACAATTTTTTTAAAGTAAATTTATTCAACAAAATGTAAGATGTGATTCCAGTTTATTTATTAAAAATGAAACTTTAGTGAAAATGACGATTGTTAAAATCTCAAATTAAAAAACAACAAGTAAATAAATTTTGCTTGAATTATAAGTGGGTATTTTTAAAGATATTTATAATTAATCAAGATAAAATAATGGTATTCATCGAAAAGCCCTATATCCCACTCGATGGTGCTGTTTTCGCACTAAAACACATAAAAATGCTGTTTCCACAGCCGACACCTTCGAACCTGCATTTTTTATAATACAACTTTTTTGTTGTGCTACAGATTTCAGGCTGCTATGTCGCATCACAGTACAGCATATATGTTTTATGCAGCAAATACATTTTCTGAATTCGCACAGTTTATAAAATGGTTACGGCTTGGGGAGAGGGTGTGTTTTTTTGAATTGGATGGAAATGTTTTCATTGGATTTTTTTATATTTTAAAGTATTGAAATGTTCAGATTTTGTAAAGTAATAATTAACAGACTTTTTACACCGTAGTGTATTGAAGTTTTAAGTAGTAAATGTTGACGAGATATATGTATAAAGTTATTTGGAATTAGGTAACGAGTCAAGTAACGTACTGTTCGTAACATTCCATGAGACAAAGAAATTGTAACGTGTGTATATAGTACAATTGTACACGGTTTTTTTAAATGTCATAAAAAACATATATTAAACATTTTATTATATATATTTGTCATTGTTTAAAAAAGTTTTAGTTTCTTTCTTTTCTCTGACTACTGTTATACTTTGTTGAATATAGTTTACGTTTATAGTTATCATTTATTTTATAGATGTTAGTAAAAAAAATATTTACAAAAATACGATTTTGATATTTTTTATTTTAACATTACAAACAACAGAAAAATAACCCTAAAACTAACCCTAAACCTAAACCTAACCCTAAAACTAACTCTAAAACTAACCCTAATCCTAACCCTAAAACTAACCCTAAATCTAACCCTAAAACTAACCCTAAACATAAGTGTAACAAGTTTTACTTTTAGTTATCATTCTATTTGAAATAAAAACTAGCGGTAAACAACAACAACAAAACAGCCGTAACCCCAGTAAAAAAATTTCCGATAGAAACTTGATTTTTCTAATAAAAAGCAAACTAAAAAAGACGAATCAAATTGTAATTTGTATTTTATTTTACATTTATTATTATCATTTAATTTGTATACGTTAATAAAAAATAATATTTAAAATTAAGTAATATTTAAAAAAGACGATTTTCTTTTGTTTTTATTTTCGCATTACAAAAAAACACATCAAAATGATTATAATTAATGGCCCGTGAATGATCATATTTTATAGTTTAAGCGCCATCGAGTGGGATATAGTAGCTATTCGACAACAACCAAAATAACTTTCCAAATTGAATCTCATGATAATTTTTTTTTTTTTTTAAACTTTTTTTTACTGCTAGAAATTTTGATTTCTACTATTTTTTTTATATATACACACATACATACAAATTTTATGTATATTTTCTATATGGAATTAACTGTAAAAATATATTTTAATGTTTATTATTTTGACAAATTAAAAATATATGATATGAACATCAGTGTATGCACACATTTCCATGGGTACCCTCATGCATGAAAACAGTCATTATTTATATATCACTAAAATATGTTAGCTTATTTATTATTATTTGACAATTCCCATATGGTACCACACTTCTGCATATTTATGTATATATGTGCATTTTATGTTTTTTTGCATTTAATTGTGTATTGAGAAAATATAATATGGTTAATTAAGTTTATTCTTTTTTTATAAGCACCAGTGTGTGCACACATTTTCATGCACACACACATATCTGTTAAATCAGTCATTAACTATGTATTATAAAAGATGAATTTCATTTATAGGTTTATCACAATTTAAATATGTTCATAAATTATTATACAGCATGTGTGTATGCTTATATATGTGTGTGTTTATGTAAATCTATTGGGACAAATATGTTAATTACAATGTAATAGTGGATTTCTTTTTTGGAAGGCTTAATTTATATTTATAGCACACTCAGCAGTCTTCAATTTCATTTTAATTGTTATTAATAAATTGATATTTCGTTGTTAAAGTTATTCTAGTGAATTTATTTAATCCTAAAATATAAATTCTTATATATTGTATAAGTTCTTACTTATGGATCTGAGATTTTGGATACTTAATAGAAGAACAACACAGAGAATTCAGGCCACTCAAAGAAATATGGAGAGATGCATGTTGAGAGTAACAAGAAAAGATAGAAAATGCAACATATGGTTAAGAGAACAAACAGGTGTTACTGACCTCATTGAAAAAATTAAAAAAACTGAAGTGGAGTTGGGCTGGACATATTACTAGAAGAGATGATAATTGATGGTCAATTAAAATCATAAACTGGTTTCCAAGAGATTGTAAAAGACCCAGAAAGAGACCACATGTGAGATGGATGGATGAAATAAGAAAGTGTGCAGGGGTGATGTGGAGAAAAATTGGAGATGGATTGAACTTGGAGAGACCTTCATCCTGCAGTAGATTGATGATGATGATATTGTATTATATCTCTTGATTCAGTAACAATTATAGAACTTTTGCTTTCTGAGCTGGATTCATGCATAACAGTCTATTATATAAGAAGTATTTATATTTAGTGTTTATGGGCAGCCATTTGATGATGATAATTGGTGGGGACAAAAGGGGTATTCCTTAAGTCACTACATTTTATTTTAATTATTTATTTAGAAATTAAGTTTATAGTTGGCCAGTACATTAATGGTACTAGACATTGATGATGATCATCATGTTTTAGTGTCCCAGCATTATTTTTAATGGTTATATTCTTATGGATTAGCACTTAGATTTGTGTATCCAAATTATTGTTTAAATAATCTGCCCCATTTCAAATCCAGTCACAAAATTGATTATTGATTTATTTTTATTGTTGATCATTCATGATAATGAATGATTATTATATTGCTTTCATGAAATGCTGGTGAACTTATAATTACTTAATAGTATGTTGATTTCTTATGCACATTCTTCATATTCCTTTTATATTTAAGTTTTTATTTAGTTTTATATTTTGTTTATTTGGGGATGATGATGGTTTCTCACCCCCTCATAATTCAGCCCTAATGTTGTGTATTGTTACAAATGTCTACCCAAATTGTGGGACATTGTTGCCATTTTAACCCTACTATTTTTATACTGTTACAATATATTTATTGTGCATGTATCCACTCATTTGCATTTACTGAAAAAATAAAAATGGTAAACATTACTACTTGCAATTTTAATTTTTAAAATAAAATGAATAGTGAAATAACAGACTTTCTTTGCAATTGTTTATACTCTGGGCAATATCTTTTTTCTTTTATAATATTTTAGCAGTTTCGTTCTCAACAGCCAATGGCTTTTCTAATTGCTTGTCTAATTTTTAAGTCCACATCAATTTCAAAATTTATATAGTCGCTTCAGATTATCATTTAAACTCTTCAAATTTTAAGCTTTGTGACACAAAATAAAAAAAATGTACAATGATCAGCTTAGCATCATATTTATGCTTTTCTTATCTAAGCGTTCCTGGCGCATATAATTTAACTGAATTATAATTTGTGTAACAAAAGTTAATGTTAGTCTTGAAAATGACCATAGGAGTTGACCATAAGTGGAGAGATGGAATATATACTATACATATAGATTTGGTGGGGGGAAATGATCCATAAAATAAAACAAGATTTATGAAAAAAATTATGTTGAGAATTTATGGAAATAGTATTTCTTAATTGTTTATTAATTTACAGATTGTAAAAATAATACTCTTTGCCCTAAAAATGGTGTAGAAGTTTTGGAATCCTTACATTTTCATGAGGTAATTAAAATTTTGATTCCTTTTACCTGTACTTTATATACTTTTAACTTTATAGAAAAGTTAATTATTATAATGACTTCTTTATTTATTTGTAAATTTATATATAGTTGTTATTGTATTAGAGGTAATACTAATACATTATTGTCGAAGTAAAATTATAAAACTATTAAACGTACCGAAAATCATTACATCGAATCCACTTAACTAATGGAAATACGAATTATTTCTTTATGTGCGCATGTTCCATGTTCATTTAAGTCCAATTACATTTAGTAGTTTGAAAGTTTTTTCTTCAAAAATCGGTGTTAATATTGCCTTTAATATATTCCATTTTTGTGTCAGAGTTTTTGTTTGTTTATAGTTATTATATATAATAAAAATATCGTCAGCTTAACAAATGTATTTGATAAAAATAATTGATATGTAAAATTTGAATTAAAAATGATAACTATTTTATAATTTTTATGACAAGTACTTAACCCATTTTGTTTTATTTTTCAAGTTTTTTTTTTGAAATAATTGGAAATGGAAAGATTTTGAACTTTGTGAGTTTGGATAGCTGGGTCAAAATGTTATTGCAAATATTGAATTGACATTTGTCTGGGTTTTTTTAATTTAAAAAACGTGATTTTATAAGAACTTCAACATATATAAATGCAGAATATTAACTCATTCTGAAATCTGTTTATAAAAAAAGTTGTGATTAGATTATATAGAGATTCTAAGAATATTAACATTGATAAAGCTGTAGATAGAGTGGTTTTACATCTTTAAATCCTTTTTCACAAGTTTGTGAATTAAAATGGTATCTTAAAAAATAAAGATAAACAAAGATTACATAAATCATCTACATTTTGCAGATGATCTTGTTGTTTTTGCAAATAATGCTTCAAAGTTTTGAAAATTGTATGAGTTATCAGATGAAATCAAAAAGTAAGTATAAAGATAAATACTAAAACGACTAAAATAATGTTCATGGATTTTGAAAAAGGATAAATTAAAGGTTTATAGAAATAAATAAATTAGAAGCTAATGTTTAAATATCTTAATCAAATTATTAATAGTAAGAAAAGATTAATGTTAGCAATCATTTTTAATTAAATAATTATGGTTATTTTATCCCCATAAAAAAATAAATAAAGATAATTTACATATTAAAACATAGTGTGTAAAAGATCTGACCATCCTTTGCATATATATGTAAATGGATTATTTTCCAGTACATGAGGGGTCAGAATGACTAAATTGTTAACATGGGTAGGATGACAACCTTGACACTAACGAGGGCTTTGAACATTCCATCATCAGATTTTCAATGAAATGGATGGCTGAAGAGTTGTGGGTTGGAGTAGTTTGAAGCCTGTCCATTAAAGTTTGAAGATTGGCTATCTTAATATAAAGCTGAGCACTGATTGTATATATGTGTGGAGATAGTAATCTGGACCAACTGATGATTACTGGTTTAGCATGAAATATGTATATTGGTGATTTTCAACATGTGTATGATCAGGTGGGTCAGTAATATGAGATGGCATGGAGAGTTGAGGGTCATGTGAAAGTCTAAGTTCGAATCCCTTATATATTACATTATATATGTGCAGGTGTGTGTAAGCCTGTACAGTGTATTAATTTACATATTAAAGATAAGTTTTGAAATAGTTATGCAATCAATCCATAAACTCTAAAATATATTCACATGTATCATCTTCTGGTCCTTTAGTAAGCAAATTTTATATTTGGTTATATAGTTTTTAATTTCTTTTGTGGCCAAAGCCTTGTCTTATAAAATATTTCAAGACTTTCTCTAATTGTAGCTCTCTAATGGAATTCTAATCACAGTAACCACATTATCTCCAATAAAAACTTTTAATATTATTTTTAAGTGTTTCTGAGACAGTCTTGATAAGATTAATGCTGTCTGTCTCTTCTACAGTGATGATGCTCAACTCTGTTGTCACTCATTTCCTTTGCTAATCAAAAGTTCAATAACAACAAACTATTTAAGTTAATACCATTTATTTCCCAATAACCTTGGGCCCGGTTGATTTAATACAGTGATAAAGTTACAGTTCTGAAACTCAAATTCATAAAACACAGACTATCACTTCCTATGCTTAACTCCCAAACAATAAAATATTCTATTGTTATTGTTGTTGACATATTCAACTGTGAATGGCTTCTGCTGTTGATGATGAACTGATAATATTTTGAATTTGAACCAATAATAAAAAATGGCATTATAGGCACTACACAGGACTTCCTATTATTTTTACATGTAAATTTTCCAGTCAAGCGTTGTTAGCCGAGAGGTTAGCGCAGCAGCCTTACAAGCAAGCAGCTGCTTGCAGACAGTTGTTGCTGGTTCGCCTCCTGGCCGATGCTGTGACATGTGGAAAAAAGTGTAAATTTTCCAATAAAATCAGTTTTTTAGTTGTTTGTTTACATTTTTAACAAGGCAAAAATGGCCAAATCTTGGCATCAATGATAGTGATATCTCTCTGGTAGCGAATATTACATTATATTAACAATTTTACTTTTATTGTTCACAGACAATGTATTGCCACCATCCGACTAAGCCAGATTGCGTCAGACTTTTGTTTTATAATTAAAAACATCTAGATACCCATTTATCAACCACTAATGGATGACTAGTGTGTATAATTACTAACTTTCAAGAAAAAGCAATGCCCAAAATCGTGCATGCAAAGGATCAATAAACTCTAAAATTGTTTTTTTTTTTTACTTTTTTCTGACGAAATATTTTCAAAATCTTAATGCGTTAAATCATAATTACAAATAAAACAAACCATTTTAATATATTTAAAATTTGAAAAGAAATGCAAAGATGTGAATATTCTAAATGAGTCTATAAAACTCTTTAATAATAACAATTTCTATATAGTCAAATAAAAATACGTACATACTTGTCAAAAGTTTTTTTTATGAATTGGTTTCTAATTTAAAAATCTGTGTGTACTCTAGCTGAATTCTATTAGCTATATATAAAGTGAGATTTGCTCCATGTTTGTACTGGAAAACGTACAACAGACACTTTTTTTCACTAAATTGAGATATAAAAGATCTGTTAGTGAATAAATGGCTGTTTTTTTAAAAGTTTTTTGCAGCGATATCTCTGAGTAAACAAACATATTACATAACGTTGTCTAGCTAAATACCACAAAGGTTTTAAATCACTAACATGTCTGGATCATGAGTTATGATGTAAAATAATGTTATTACATTTTATATCTTTGCAGATCATCTTCATTACTATCCTGGTCCTTATAAAATTTTGAAAACCACTCACTGATTCTCTGCCATGTGCAGTTTGAATCGAACATTTCATTAATAGTTTTACCCAATTTAAAACAAAACTTAATGTTAGTGTATTGTACCATTGAGGGTTAAGGTATAGCTAACCCTTTAATTTTTTTGATCAATAGTTGAACTATGTCATAATGTAACACATGCACTTCAGAGAATTTGGAGAGAGAACGAATTACCATTTCACTGATACACAGTATGTGCATACAGAAAAGGCAAATGTTATGTTGAAAACATATTTTTTACATTTTGCAAGGCTTATGTTACCAATCTAATTCACTTACATTTTTATTAATATGTTTAGCAATGAAAATATATTGCATTTACTATTATTAGCTAATTATTCTTTTGCATATGTGTAATAATATTAGCCATAAATCTGAAAATCTGAGTTAGAAAACTGTTTAACTCTGTTTTGAAAACCAAGAATTCCAAAGAAAAACAAGTAAAACTATCAATAAATAAAAATGATACGGCAAATACAATTGACTAACATAAGGTAATTGCAAACAAACAACTCACAGTCTTTTCTGAAAAATAGATTTAAATAGTTAATTAATGTCATTAGAAAAAAATTCCAAGCATGAAAATGAAGATTAGTATAAATTTGAATATGCTTTTAGAAAATCGATTTTAATTTTCACTAAATCCCAAAATTGACTTATGAAAAAATTTCCAAATGAAAGAGCTGTGGAAGTTATCTATAAATAGAAAATAAAATGATAAATGCCATCCATTGATATAGAATGAGTGGAATAGAATATTTTAGAATCTTTCTGAAAAAAAAAAAAAACTTAGAAAGCTGATTAATGCTATCAATAAAAAATATTTGAAAAATCCCAAGAAATGTTTATATTCACATCACTAAAATTTTTTCAAAAATCTAATAGAAACTAACCAATAATTTTTTTTCAATAGTGACATTTTGCGACCAAAATCAAAATTGTGCAGCATTTATGTTTAGAAATATTCTTAAACGATCTCTGAACACGAATGCTACACACTTATTTTGATCACAGATTATCAAAAATACTGTTAAAGCAGAGGAAAATTTCGTTTTTAATTTTTAATGCATTTCATTACTTTTAGTACATTTACATGAATAAAAAGGTTTCTTAAATTTTTCTTTTATATATTTTTTATTTTCTGGTTTTATGTAGATACTTTAAAGAGGTTTTAACCTGTGTTCAATGCACTTTTAAATTCATAATAATCAAGCATATTTTGCCGATAGATGGACCTTCCAAACCATGACACAAGATTTTGCTGATACAGTGACCTTGCAAACCGGGACACAAGATAGTGACTTTTATAAAGATAAGAGCAGCCATCTTATCTGTAACCTAAATGTCCACTTATATAGATAAATCTGAAGCATCTTGATTTGGAAGCATGGAGTAGTTTTTTTTCCTCCACTGTTTAAGTCCACTATTTTTTTTTATAAATTGACTTATGTGAAATCTTGTGATTTACAGTGAATTAATCTTAATGTTGGAAATTCTATAAACTATCAAAGAGTAGTAATTAATTTATTGAATGCACAAAAAGCATATGTACATACTTTAATCAGGCTTTAATCTGTATTCAATGCACTTTAAAATTTATAATAATCAAGCATATTTTTATGATAGAGGGATCTTCCAAACTATGACACAAGATAGTGACTTTTAAAGATAAAGAGTGGCCATCTTATCTTTAATCTTTGAATAGTTTATAGAATTTCCAACATTAAGATCATAATATTAACTCGCTGTAAATTGCAAGATTTTGCATATGGTAATTTGTAAAGAAAATAGTGGACTTAAACAGTGGAGAAAACAACAACTTCACACTTCCAAATCAAAATGCTTCAGATTCACCTATATAAGTGAACATTTAGGTTAAAGATAAGATGGCCACTCTTATCTTTATAAAAGTCGCTATCTTGGGTCATGGTTTGGAAAAGTCCCTCTATCGGCAAAATATGCTTGATTATTACAAATTTTAAAACACATTGAACACAGATTAAAGCCTGTTTAAAGTATTTACATATGCTTTCTCTGCACTCAATAAATTAATTACTACTTTTCTGATTTTATGTAACTCCAGAAATAATTTAACACTGCTTGGTAATAGTATCATAATAGATGCTGAATACCACATAAAATTAAAAATATACATTTTTCACAAACTTTTTTGCTAAATTTTTTTGCAAATGTTAAAATAATATCATTAGGAATTCATATGTATGGAATGTTCCAATTAGATCGGAAAATGAGAAGCAAGTGAAAATTGAGATACATAATTTTATCAGATAGAAAAAGTGCCAAAAAAACTAGAAAAAGTTAAATAGAAGGTTATTAAAATTATTTCTAAATAAGGAAGTAGTAATGTAATAAGCAGAAGTTTTGAATATCAAAAATCTATGGGTTTTTTTAATTACAACAAATTTGCTCATATTTTTATTTTATGATTTTAAAGTTTGATTTCTGTTTTCACTAAAATCAAAACAAACAGCATATACAACAATTAATTTTATTTATATTTTAAATATTTGTCAAATTAAAGTGATTGACTTATATAGTAACTTTGTTCTTGGCTGTAAATGTGAAATGAATCACTCCTCTAAATATATTGTATTTCAATGCAAGCTATGATGAAAAAAATGATATAATGAATCATCTTCTAGAACCAGTTATGTTTGTAATACTAGATTCTAAATATTTAGAATCCTTTTTAGAACACTTTGATAGACAATTAATTAAAAAAATTTAATACATGTAAAATGTTAATAAGCAGTTTTCAAAATTATTAGTTAGTATGTATGCTTACTTGTAAAATGAATTTAATGAAATATATACAATTTTCCAATTGTTTTTCCACTTTTTTACAATAGTGACTTACAATGAAAGATCTTTAAAAATAACATGACTCCAAAATAATTTCAATTGACTAAAAAGGCTTAAAGAAATTGCTATTGAGCATGAAGAGGTATCCAAAAGGGCTCTGAAATAAAAATTAATGATTTTGTAAATGCAATGGTAAGGGAAAAGGTTTTTTTTTTAAAAAAAACATGAATGAGTGTATTAATTTGCTTTACAAATAAATAAAAAAATGTGAGAGACATGCGTTTGCATCCAAGTTTTGTAGTTACACCACTGTGATTTTAGGTTATCTTCATAAAAAAAATCTTAAACTTATTTATGACTTAAAAAAAATCCAAGATTCATTTGCCATGAACTAAAATTCTAAATCTGACTGGTGAATATATTAATCATTAGATCATGAGACAGTCATTTTTAATCAGTTTTTTTGTTAATGAATTAACAGCAACTACAATAATAATCAGCATAGTAGTAGTGGTAGTAATAGTAGTAGTAGTGATGGTAATAGTAGTAGCAGTAGTAATAGTGGTAGTGATAGTTGTGATGGTAGTGATGGCGGTGGTGGTATAAGTGGTGCTAGTGGTCATTCTGGTAGTGGTGGTAGCAGCAGTAGCAGCAGCAGCAGCAGCAGCAGTAGTAGTAGTGTGGTGGTGGTAGTAATGGGGTTAGTAGTGATAGTAGTAATGAGTAGTAGTAGTAATAGCAGTTTTATTTGATTTAATTTTATTTAAAATGCAAAACAACGAACAATAGTTAATTGCAGAATGAGCATTATATATATATTTTTTAAACCCTCAATTATAATTTGATGATAAAAAATATGAAGATAAGAAAGGAAAAAGAAAATTCAGGAAGAAAGAAATGATACATGTCTGATTGACGAGATTACCAATAATATTTTAGTTTTAGAACTTTGCTGAATTGATTAAAGTCTAGATGATGAATATTATTATTCATAAAATTTCTTTTATAAATGATGATCATGTGAAATATGGAAGAGAACCTGAGAGCTCTGACCTTAAAGAAAGATTGTGTGACCTGGTATAGTATTGAGAGATATAGGAAAATATATTGGCAAGTAAATCAGAGGAAATTGTAAATTGAGGGGTGGTCATATATGCAAATGTAATGCCTCTGTTTTGTTTTCTTTGCTTTAAAAAAATGCTAAAATAATCGTTTATATTTCAAGTATCATAACAACAACAACAACAATTTATATTACTGTTTTTCAAAGTGACATTATTAAAAATTATGTTAATTTTAATTAGTTTTGCTTTTTAAGATAAAAATCAATAAATATTTAGACTAAATTAATGAAACATTTGTTTTCTAATTTATTATTTTTTTTTGTTTTCGTTTTAGAATTCTTTTGATCAAGATTTTATTCTCCTCATCACTCTTCTGTTAACATTTCGAATAATTGCGTTTTCAGCTTTATTAATTAGATCTTGTAAAAAATAAATATGTTTTTTTTTAATTAGAAGTAAGAAAACATATCTGAAGAAACATACTGGGTAATTTATTTGATTTTAGCTCTTTATTAATATACATGACAATGGTTATAATATTTGCACGAATGTCTAGCAGTACTCCAAGGTAATTAGCATATGATGGAAATTTACAATTTTGTCCTAGCCTTGATGGATGTTTATGCATAATGATTGGAGTTAACATCTATATAATACTATAATTTCTGTACTACTAGTCTGGTGATTATCAAAGAGAAAAAAAAAACACAGACTCCAATCCCTCACAGCAATGTTAGATTCATGAACATTTTAATGAGTTATCTGACATATTTCTGTATAATATATATATACAAGTAATCAGTTGTCAAAGCAACACTCACATAATAATAGAAATCCTTATTTGAGCATTGCCTTGATAGATAATAGATTGCTGATGTTGTATTAGTTAATTTTAAGCACTGGATAAGGTGGTGTGATTTATATATGATAACCAATTAATTATGTGCAATTATATTTTAATATATTGTGCCCTCACCATCAAGTAGAAATAAAAAATAAATAAAATAAAATAAAATAAATTCAGCTAAAACTTTCATTCTCACAATAGTAAATCAAGTATTATGAATATCTTACGATAATTTATACCACTAGACTAGCGCAAACTAATAATAATAAAAATATGGTTCGTTTTAAATAAATAAATAATAAAATAATTAACAATAATTATGAGACATATAGTGAAAAGTGAAGTAGTAGTAGGACTACATTGAGCATATATTCCAAAAGATACAATCTTAATGGCATAAGAACATTATCCCCCTTTTTATTTCAAACAGAAATATAATTTATAGCATCCTGTAAGACTTTAAAAAATGTTATAAATAAAAAAATATAATATGAATAAATAAATAATAATTATCTCAGGTTCTTTAAATAAAATCTCTAATTAATTTACAATCTTCTGTAGCCAAGTATGATAAGGGATTTTGTATCATTCCTAACTACACCTAAACAACAATAATAAAAAGAATAAATAATACTCCTATACTTAATAATTATTACTCAATAATCTAGTCAGTAATAATAATAATGATAATAATAATAATATAATTATCTTATTTCTCATTTCTCACTTTTTATCCCTCATTTCTTATCTTTCATTTCTTCTCTCTTATACTGTAAGTATGATATAATCTGAACAATATGTGGCAACAAGAAATATATTTAACTATATGGCAGTATTTTCAATAATAAATTATGACCAAAATAATCTTATACTATATGATTTTGATATATCATATTCTGAATAATAATTAACATTGTTTAAATAAATAATATTATTTAAAATCATAATGTGCAAAATATGTAATATGTTTAGTTCTGAATTCTGTAAAATTGGAACCTGAGGAGGTAAGGAGATCAATAATAACATGGACAACAAGTTTATAACTTCCATAGCATAAGCTTGTGGTTAAACACCTGTAGAGGTCCCTACTATCGCATTTTTACACGCATATTCTCGAGGTGATAGCCTCAGTAAATATTACTTACGTAATCACAACAACTTTAACAACTTTATTATATATTAAAAAATAATTATATACAAAAATATTTACAGTTTAAAAAAAACAACAAATACTTACAAATATTATATCAAAAATTAAGAAAACAAAAATATACAAAACAGAATAAAAGAAAGATTGAAATTACAGATTTACAACTTCGAAAATTATGAATGAATAAGCCTTCACTCTGGCTTATAAATTTTAAAATTAGAAATACATATCATGTATCAATTATTCAAAAATAATATTGTTATTTATCCTACAATATTGTATTAGTTTATTCTAGGTTAATGAAAAGTAAATTTTAAAATAATGTTCATTCATGTACTAAATAATAATAAATTTTTCTTGGCACCATTCTACTTAAGATGTGTGTTTCATATTTTTTAAAAAATATCAAATATAAAAATAAAATAAAATATAAGCATTCATCATACAGTAATATACTTCATTTGATGTTTCATTGTAAAATATGCATTGCTTTATCAAAATGTTGTCGATTTATGAAAATCAAAAGTATCAAAAATATTTGATAATATAAATTATGAATAGTTTATATTTCTTTGATCATCAAAAATATTTAAGAAAAATTATGATTCCTTTGTTATATTCATCATCAACATTATGCATTTAACATCATTTGTATTTTTTTCAATACCAAAAACCTATCTTTTCTTCTTCTAAACAAATCATCTTTTCTAAAATTATCCATTATTCATCTTTCAAAAACACTATATACTACACGATGTTTTACAAATGAAATTCAGATAGTGATACAATGCATATGACATGAAGGAATAACTAGAGTAAAGACTCAATAGTATAAAAATAATTCAACAAATCTCATGGAAATCAGTGTGAAGAAACAGCAGGTACGAATTCATCTAATACCTTTCAAAATAATGTCTAGGCTATCTTTCAGCACTTACAGACTAATTAAACATAAAGATAAAAAAACACTGTCCATAGAAATAAATACAAAGTACAGGACTACGTTAACTGTATTTGCATAATAACTTCTCAGATGTAATATAGGTTCATTATCCTATCTTTTTAACACATCCTATTACATAAGAATTCAGGGTTTCATTATTCTATTACCATTTAAATAATGTGAAATAGATTTAGACATTTGACATTGTAAAATAACTAAGCAAATTTCCCAATAATAAACAAAGTTACAAATCACTTTACCGAACCATAAGTACTTTAAGAAAAGGCTTCACATACAAACTTATCCACTAAATACAAATGAGATTTGATTTTAAAATATTCATTCAATATTCATATCTTGAAAATAAATATCATATGGTTTATCTAGCAAAGAATCATATCAAAAATATGATCATTTTATAAAGTTATAATAAAATTTATGATATAAAAATAAAAAATAAATATATGCATATTTCTCTTAGCTTATATCTCTTAATAACAATCTATATGTATTATCAACTCACACATCCATATGTTCATTTATTCATGTAACATAATGTAAATGTCATTAAAATTCCAAGCAATTTTAACAAAAATACACATTGTATAAAAAAAATTATAATAAAATTACCTAATGTGATCTTATTATTTGTAATTCACATCTTTTGAAGTCTTCTGCTCCAATTTTATATAAAATACAAAAATAATATAGCAGTCATACTACATTCAATGAAAGCTAATGCACTTTAAAATGTTTTAAAAGAAAATATTTAAAAAAATTATTAAAAAAAAAATTCTTTTAAAAATAATAATATTGTTAGGATTCAAAAAATGTAACCTTTCCTATATCTTATAACTAAATTATAATTCGAATTGTTAGTATATTTTAAATAATAATAAAACTTATAGTCACTATTCCTCTTCATAAATGTATGTCCTATATAATAAGTTCAGTCAATAAACTAAGGAGTTGTGGTTGCTATGCGACGAAACACTGTTGAAACCTTTTTTCTTCTAGCTCTTCTTCCCTTGGCATGTAAAACAAAACAATAATAATAAAAAAAAATGTTAAATCAACTTTTTGATATCTGCAGAAATCTTAGAAAATAATGTCAATCCAGTTGATAAAGATTTAAAATAGTCTTTTTCCTGTAAACCTTTTAAAAATGATCATTATTTATCCAATAGTTATTTCAAAATCCATTAAAAAAAGGGTAAGTTATTTCCTTCCATGTACATACGTATGTTTCAGATTATTCAGGAAACATGCATTTCTTGTGGTCAGATTCAATAGTGCATAATCCTAGGATAAAACAGATTTCCAAAGACACATATAAAATAAATAGACGAATCCAGGTTTTAGTATAAAAGTTACTTATTTTTAATATAATAATATCGTCTATTTTATTAACCATTTTTTTTCTTCTTTTTTAAGAAAATGATTGTAGCAATTAAAAGACAGGTTTAAAAAATTATATTCCAATATTCTTTTGTTCAATCTGGAACGTTTAAATCGCTAGTAATAGTATTATTATTATTATAGCCAATCAAAAAATCTTCAAGTGAGGCCAAGAAGCAGTCAAGTTCCTAAAGTGAGAAAGTGGGCTTAATATATATATATATATATAACCTAAGATAAATGTACAATTCTGAAGAACTGAAACGAATATCTTTATAAAAACATCTTTATTAATAGCAATAAGATTATCACACCTCAAGTAATATTTCCCATAGATCTGTCCCTTCATAAATATTAGAACTATTATCAAGAAAAAAAAACAATCAGGAAATTGTTAATTTAACCAAGTTTATGTATGAAATGTACGATAAAAGTGTTCTGTTTCAATAAATTGTTTAATTTCAGCACATTTATTCACATCCCTCTACCATTCATATAGAAACAAGAAAGACCTGCCATGTTAACCAGGAAAACAAAAATAAAGCAAATCAAATAAAGAGAAAAGAAGATGAGGATAGGGAGTAAAGAGAAAGTCAGTGATAGATAAGTGATTTAACCAAGTTTATGTATGAAATGTACAATAAAGGTGTTCTGTTTCAATGAATTGTTTAATTTCGGCACATTTGTTCACATCCCTCTACCATTCATATAGAAACAAGAAAGACCTATCATGTTAACCAGGAAAACAATAAAAATAAAGCAAATCAAATAAAGAGAAAAGAAGAAGAGGATAGGGAGTAAAGAGAAAGTCAGGGATAGATAAAAAGAGAAGACAAAAAATTCAGTCTTAAATAATTAGCCAATGATCCCCAGAAGAAAATAATGGAAACACCGCAAGGCCATAAATTGGGAGATATTAATTGTCTGTGTTTATGAGCAGGACCACAAATATAAAAACAAAATTTCATATTTATATTAATTTGTAATAATTCAATTCTTTATTTAATGTATATATCTACAGCCAAAACCCAATAACAGATTGCACATGAAAAAAAAGGTATATACTATATGTTTTAGGGGAGTAATTAAAAAAATCACTAATCATACATTTTATATATATATTAAAAGTTTAGCATATTCATCAATATTAAGTGGAAAATGATTTTCACTAACAAATTCTGAATTGTAAGTATTAGGTAGACCAATAAAGGGGAAAATTTTAAAGTATCACATTTATAAGTTTCAACGGAGAATAAATTATGCACAAGAGTTTCATATTGACAATAATTCAAATGCAGTTTTGAAATCATGTTATAAGAAAGATTTTTTTCAGTAATGACTTGGTATAAAAATTTCATATTTCTAGATCCCCCCCTTTCTAAAATATTTAGTACAACCCTTTATCAGTTAACAAAACTTAAAATTTTTTTTTGAAAACTAATTACATTTTACTTGTCTTTCTTTTTGAATGTGGATTTTATAAAACTGATTCAAATTGCAAAACAGGAAAAACCAAAGATAAAAAAAAGTTTATTGTCTTGCATTGGTGGTCGAGAGGTCAGCGCGACTGCTTTGCAGGCAGTTGCCCGGGTTGTGGGTTCGCGTCCCGGCCGATGTTATGACACTTAAAAAAATAATAATAATAATAAAAAAGTTTATATTGAAGAGTATTCAAAAGCACTACCATATCTGTAAATAGTTACCATCATCTTGAGGCTTTATTTATTATTGATTCTATGTGATGATGAAAGGAACCATTACTGGAAAATATAATTCCAAGATCCCAAATAGTGTCAGCAGATTTTATTTTAAAATTATTAATACAATATTGAAATCTTAAAATTTCAAATTTGTTGAAGAGCAATAATTTGTCTACATTGACTATCATTGAATTTTTTTATACCATTTAGAAAAAAAAAACTATTAATATTATCTTGAATATAATAATGTGTCTAAAAAAACTTACAATCAACAGCATAACATAGGAGATGAGAGTATTGTAAAGAAATTTTGAGATCATTAATACATATATTAACTAGTTAAGTGTCATGCGCCATATTGAATTTTTTAAAAAACTGAGCTGAGACACAATTTTTACAATAACTTCAGTTTTAATAATGTTAGAGCAAAAAAATTTACATTCATAGAAACTAGAAAAACTAAAGAAAACAATAAGCATAAGATAAATAGTGATAACTATATAAAAAAATAAGGGGGAAAAAAGAAATTTTCATATCCAAAATAATTATTATTTTATTGTTTTGTTCATAATTTGGAATTTATCATTAACTAAAGTTCAAATTATATCTTCAGTGATAATTTCTTTGTGTTCCTCACAAAATTATCTTTAAAAACATATATAATATGTCGTACCTGAGATATAGGAAGATAAGAATTCTTCATTTTTTTCTTGCACTCCAATATTGAAAATGTTTAAGGCATCTGGAAGAAAAAACGTTCTCCCTAATAAAAGATAAAAAAAAAATTAGAATTCTATCAGAAAGGAAAAATAATATAACAAGTGTACATATTATTACTTACCTCTATAAATTATTTTGATTTTAGACTTTGGATAAACCAACCTTGTTCTTGACATCATCATACTGAATAATCATTGCCAATACAAAAAACAATTTACCAAATTTAGAATATGAGAAGTTAAAGATTACTAAAAAGGTTCTAAAGGCACATATTTATATATATAAAAAATTTTATATTCTACCTTTCAGGATATGTCTTCCAGAGAAGCATACCTGTTCATATTATCTAATATAAATATACAAAATATTAAATATTTCATATTATTCAATATTATTATTAATAAAAGATAAATCATTCCAGATCTTGTTTACCAATTGGCAAAAGTAATCAGTAAAACAAAAATAATAAAAACTAAGTTTGTAAAACAAAAACAATAAAAACTGCAATCTCTCTGTGCATCTGGTATGCAGCTTTGAAATGAACATTGCATTTTTTTTTATAATAGGTCGAATTTTATAAATACAGTTAAATTTTGTACTTTTTTTGTTCGGAGTTTTTTATTATATTGGCAAAATATGAGATTCTAATAGTAGGATCATTACTCCAAATGTTCTTCAATCAGAATACAGGGACCTTACATGTAATTCCCAATGTCATCCCCAAAAAGGCAGACAATTCCCGTTCTGTCACATTTTTCCAATCACGCTACATTTCTCCTTAGTGGCATATTTATTCATTTCTTCAACATCTTTTACATATATAACATATAAAAGAAATTTAAAATAGAATACTCACCCACAGTTGAAAACTTCAAACCTGTCCTATAGTAACATTCGAAGGCATATTAAAAGCATTAGTTTATGGGCCTGCTCCACTGCTATTGTCCAGAACAACATTTGTATTTTTTCTTCACCTTTTTGTTGGGAAAGTGGTTGCTTCTTCTTCTTTGGATAATGATGTGAAGTATTCCTGTATATCACTGTATGTAATACTGTCATTCGAATAAAATGGTTTAGGAATTTCAAATTCGTCGAGGCTGAAAGAATCCATTTCTGAATCTATATATATATGCCGATTAATTTCTTTGCATCATTTTGTCTCCATGTAATCTAAAAAACTGAGAAAAAATTAATAAAAATAATTGACCTTCCTCGGAAAAAAATTAATAAAAACTTTATTTTTTGTTGTAGATAAAAATAGCGACTACCTACAGAAAGTATGAAAAAAGATGCAGAAAATTGTGGTGTTTACACATGCATAGTCCTCTTAGTTTTTCCATAATTTCGAAATAAAAACTGAACTTCAGCAAATAGAAACAACATGCCGATGGTCCACCCAAAACACTGAAGCTGGTAATGAGCCAAAATATTACCTTGAGGCACTCCAAGATAATAATAATTTTGGGAAAATAGTCGACCATTAAACTTAACAAAAGCTGTTTTATCTTTTACAAAATATTCAAATCAACAACAAAATTACTTTCTCAACCAAGGTTATATAATTTAGTAAGAAGGATGCTATGATCAATCTTATCAAAGGCTCTAGACATATCAAAATAGATAACATTCATTCTACTGTATTCTTCGATTGCATGTACATCATGGTCTTATTCAATAATAAGATTTGCTTCTATTGATTTATTTGGCACAAAACCAGGTGACTCTGATGACAATAATTTGCTAATATTATGCACTACTTTATTATAGATACATCTCTCAAACATCCTTACAATGGTGTGCAAGACTAAAATGAACCTATAATTATTGATCCTATCTTTATCTCCACTTTTAAATATAGAAATGACTTTAGCAATTTTTAGAGATGTGAAGAAAGTAGAGCTTGTTAGAAAACAATTAAGAATATGACAAAGAGGTGAAGAGATAGATTCAGCACAACCTTTATAAATGGAAATGGGGATATTATCTGGAACCAGACTAGAATTTTACTTAAGGTTAGAAGAGAAGCTAAAAATCAGAGATGGTTTGAACTTTGGAGAGACCTTCATCCTGTAGTGGATTGATAATGGTTGTTGATGATGATGTTTAATGCCTGTTACAATATCATCTTTAATTACATTCTATTTGATCAAGATAGGATCATTATAATGTTGTGGTTATACAGAGAGTTCTGTAAAATATTGAGAAAAGTCAGCTGTTAAAAAAAATATTAATCTGTTGTATTTTTTTTTAGTGATACCCAAATCCTTAACTAATGACTAAAATTCTTTAAGATTATCCACAATTTTACTCTCCATATTTTTCATAAATTTTTGATAGTCTCTTCTATAAATGACCTTTAATTATTGTAAAAATCAATGATTTTAATTGATTTAGAAAACCATGAAAGGAAATGATTAATGGTAATTAATTTTTTAGGTATAAATAAATCAATAATATGATTCAAAGCTTTATTAAAATATTCTACACAATAATTAACATCATTGGATTAGTAAAAAGAACTCTAATTAAAATTTACAATCTCCATGTTCATATTTAGATAGTGACCTTATTTTTTTATAATTTCTTCCAATAATATAAAGTCTTAGACTATTTAATGTCAATACTAAATTCTAATGGATGATGAGGAAATATCAATTGAAAGGAACATAGAAGACATAGGGAAGCATTGGCTATTTGAAAATTAAGCCTAAGATCTAGGTGCAGTGCTCTTAGAACCAAGGCTCCTCACTGATGAAGGCCACAAGCCAGAACCTAGCCTGGAGATATTGGATGAGTAGGCACTAGATGGGGATTTTATACACAAGCCTTCTGGCATCCATTGATTACTCTAGATTGATGTGTGTTATAATATGTATAGTGAGTTTTCCTGTTTTATTTGAAAATTACTAAGAATGTTGTCTAAAGTATGATTATTTGCATTAATATATAAATGGTGTTGTTTGAAATTTGATAAATTACAAAACTGAATCATCCTATATGACTTAGAAAATAATGAGTTATAATTTGAGAGAGAATTGTCTACATATAGATTAGAGATATTAAAGTCACTTTTAATGGTGTATATAGAATGTATGCTCTAAACTTAAGTGATTCATTTAAGTTTTTTAAACTCTTACAGGTGTGTGTGTGGAAATTTATAATATTTAAGAAATAGCACATATTATCAGAGATTGACTTCCATTTGAATAATTTCAAAGTTTTCAGTACTTTATAATAATAGATTTAGATTTATAAGTCATGTTTGTCTAATCAGTTAAAAATGAGACACTGTCTGTCTCCTGCAATGGGTTGAATAGATTTGTACAATTGAATATTTGATTATAACATCAGGCACACAATAGACTCAAACCCTGATTTAAGCTGGTCTGTAAGAGTTGGTATATATAGAATTTATGCTCTAAACTTAAGTGATTTACTTAAGTTTTTAAAACTCTTACTGATGGACCAGTGCGTGGAAAATTATAATATTTCAGATTATCAGAGATTGGCTTCCATTTGAATAACTTTAATGATAAAGTAAGATTTAAATGCAATAAAAAAATTCTTCAAGTGAGCAAAGCAATTTATTTAACTCAGATATAAGTAATATTGGTTTAAGATAAACACTACCCAGTAATAATAACAACAATAACAACAACAATAATAATAATTATTATTATTATTAAAGATATTGCAGCTTTATCTGGTTTAAGCAATCTATATTATTAGGCTCATCAAATAATAATATATTTATATATTAAATAATGACAATATTTAAATTACTTAAAATCAATCAAAATTACTATGTAAAGTTTCTTATATTTAATATAGAATATTTAGTTACATTCTACTTTATATCCACCTTTATACTTCTTATAATAGATAATCCACAAATTAGATTTACTTAATTGTCAGATGTGTTTATATTTATTGACAAACACTTTAAAGAAGCATATGTATGTTTACTATGTTAACTTGGCCAAATCCAATCAAAAATAAAAAATAGAAACCATTATATTTTCTAGGGCTGTAAACCTCAAGAATATGTGCATGAAAATGTAAAGGTAGGGACCTCTACAGGTCTTAACCACAAGCTTATGGTTTGGAAGAAAAGAGAGGAACCCTTTTTTACTTCAACCTACTTTCTATATGAATAGGTGAAGCTGAAGCAGTTAGATCTAAGAGCATGAAACTATTCAATACTTCACTGATTAAGTCTACAATTCCTATTACATATTATTACTTGTGAAATCTTTTGATTTACAATGAGTCAATGGAAATATCTTATAGTTAGAAATCTATTAAGATAATTTAAAGTTGTAATTATAAATTTATTTAAACGCACATTGATTATGTAAGATCTTTCCAGTGACTCATTGTAAATCAAATGATTTCATGAGTACTAATGTGTAATAGGAATTGTGGACTTAATCAGTGAAGTATTGAATAGTTTCATGCTCTTAGATCTAACTGCTTCAGCTTCATCTATTCATATAGAAAGTAGGTTGAAGTAAAGAAGGGTTCCCCTCTTTTCTTCCAAAGCATAAGCTTGTGGTTAAGACCTGTAGAGGTTCCTACCTTCACATTTTCACGTGCATATTCTTGAGGTTTACAGCCTTAGTAAATATTACTTATGTAATCAATGTGTTTAAATAAATTTATAAGAAACCACTATAGCAAGATTGAACATATCCAAATATTAAAAGAAATTTTAGAAAAATTTAATGAGTTTGATGTTTTCCATTGAATGTATAGAGTACATATAAAATTTAAAGAACTGTTTTTATTCACATAAAAGAACTACTAAAAAATAGATTTTTTTTTCAGCTTTTACAAATAAAAGTTATAGGTAATAGAATTTTGAAACCAGACTCCCAAAAATTATGGTTGCTTTCTTCTACCATTGCCAATCTATTCAGAGGACCTTAGTTACAAAATTATTTAAATGATTTTTTGGGAATTTTAATATGATTGCCAATGTTTTTATCTGTGAATAAAAGCATGTGTTTAAGTATTTTTAAACATTGTTTTTATTTTCCACTTTTCAGTTTTATATAATTGAAGTTTAAATACAATATAATATCATTAGATGGCAGCACTATTGAATCCTATATAAAATTTAAAATTTTAATATTTTAATTTTTTTTTTCTTTTTAAAATTGTTTTCAAAACTCTAAAAAATGTGCTGTCTTCAGCAATATATATGTATGCAGATGTTAACTAGATTTAAAATTGGGAAGTAGGTGAAAATTGAGTTACAAGATTTTGTAGAAACACAGACAAAAACAGAGCATATAAAAAGTATTTAATTTGCAATTATTTTTAATTGATTAAACTTTCAAACATTATGACATTGTTTCAAAAATATTGATAAGATGTGAAGATTATTTATAGAAGTGCTACAACAGCAAATTAGATTTTCATTGAAAAAAATAAAGTCACTTATATATGAATATGGCCATTTCAACTGCAAAGTGAAAAAAAAGATAAGAAAAGATGAAAAAAAAAAACTATTGAAATGAGTTTTGCGATGACTGTACATACATTCAGTGAATTATATATACATCCACATATAGAACATGCTGATTCATTTTTTTGTTTACTTGATGTTTCACAATGCTGTCTTTTAATTTCTTCACCAGAAAACATTTCATGTAAAAATACTTCAGCACCATATCTAATTCTTCAATGTATTCTATTTTCTGCCATTTCTTCTCAATTGAAACAATTGACATTACACTTTTTTAGAATTTTTTTTAAAGATAATCCTTAAATTGTAGAGATGATCCACCTCTCCCATAAAAACAATAATCAACTTGACTGTAAAACATCCTTTTAGGAAGTATTGTATTGTTCAGTGATTTTGCATAATCAATTCAATGAAGGTGTGATTTTACAATTGTGGATTCCATAGCATCACAACCAACAAGCTGAAGAACATATTGAATGGTTTTATGATTTTGCCATTGTCATCCACAATAAAGTTCTGAAGAAGATTGTTGGTGCAATTGAAACTGTAACCTGTTAAAAAGGATGGTAAATAAAACATTGTGTAACAGTAGTAAAGTGCATGGACAATTTAGTTTTATATGACATACATTTGGCAATGCAATAAGAAAAGATAATTATTATACTTCCTAAATAAATTAGGTAAGATAACAGCTTTATATACAGTGAACTTAGTTGCAGTAGTTATTCCTTGTGTTCAGTCTTTTAAATTGTTGAAACAGCAACAACACATTGGAGTTTGTCCTGCACCTCAACATTTAAATCCACAAAATCATTTCATTACAACTTTCCAAGGCAGTTTAAAACCATGTACTTTTGGATTAAGATCATAAAAAGAGATCCAAAATAAATTTGTAGAATGTGAAGTAGTTATATATATATATATATATATATAAAACCCAAACTGTCTAACACTATACTAGCAAAAATAAAAATGCAAAACCATAAAACAATACAATACTAGATTAAATTTTAAAAATTTTACCAAAATCCTTATACAACCATGGTTTCATCTACTACAAATAGACCTTCTCAAGTGAAAATCAATCTAAAGGAAAACATATATATATATATATGTTTTATTTTAGATAGATTTTTACTTGAGAAGGTCTATTTGTAGTAGATGAAACTATTGTTGTGTAAGGATTTTGGTAAAATTTTAAAATTTAATCTAGTATTGTATTGTTTTATGGTTTTGCATTTATATATATATATATATATATATATATATATATATATATATATATATATATATATATATATATATATATATATATAAACATTACAAGCATAAAGCTAAACTAGTCAATATAAAATCAAAACTACCCCAAATCCAAAATTAAACCAGACCAGCATAAAAATAATATTAAAACACAACCTAAGGTTTCACTGCTACAAGCAGACTTCTCAAGTGTAAAGAACTACAAAAACTACACAATATATATTAAAAACTACCCACAAATCCATTCACTTCCCATCCACCCTTAATATTAAAAGAACTCTTAAATAAGTTAATTGCTTCAGAATAATAAATTTTCCAATAATAAAGACTTTTTAATTCTTCTTTTGATTTCATTTCTCTCAAAGAAGACAACCTTAGCTTCATCAAAATCAATAGTGTGGCCTGTATCTTTTTCATGGACATACAAAGCAGAACTAAGATATCTATTTTTAACTCTACTTTTATTAACCTTTATTCTTTCATTTAAACTCAAACTACTCTGACCTATGTAAACCTTCTTACAAAATAAACAAGGAATAAAATATACTACACCAGGAATAGTCTTTCTATTAAAAACTTCTTTTGTATTATTTAATAATTCAATGTAACACCCCTTTTCCAAGCAATTTTCTTATTTCAAAACAATATACTATTTCTACACACAATTTTATAAGAAGACAATTTAAATGGCAAAGAAATAAAATCATATTTTTCTTTAACCTTTACATCCTTACAAATATTACTATTAAATAAAATACTTTTAACAAATTTATCAGAGTATCCAACACTCAAGTAATCTTTATAAAATTGATATTTCTGAAACAAAGCTACCCCACTAGAATTATTTAATACAGACTGATAGCTATCAGGTTTAATTATAGATCTTAATTCTTTACTTTTAACTAAATGACTGCACAATAAACAATTAGTTTCTACATTTCTAATCACCAAAAGATCTAAAAATTTTAACTTACCAAAATCTAACCCCCCTCCTTCTAACACAAATTTTATAGAAGGATCAAAACAATTAAACTCATTTACAAATTCCTTCAATTTATCATTCTCAACTACAAATAAACAATCATCAACATATCTGACAAATAATTTTACATATAAACAATTCTTTTTAATAATAATTTCCTCTTCCATATAACTAATATAAACTGAACATACTAAAGGAGAAATAATATAACCTATTATCCACCCTTTCTTAATCTTATAAAAATTACCTTTATAAGTAAAATATATAGAATCTTCCAATAACAAAAGCAAATCTTTAATTACCTTAATTTTATTATTTTAAAGTTCTTTATCAAAAAATAAAATTAAGGTAATTAAAGATTTGCTTTTGTTATTGGAAGATTCTATGTATTTTACTTATAAAGGTAATTTTTATAAGATTAAGAAAGGGTGGATAATAGGTTATATTATTTCTCCTTTAGTATGTTCAGTTTATATTAGTTATATGGAAGAGGAAATTATTATTAAAAAGAATTGTTTATATGTAAAATTATTTGTCAGATATGTTGATGATTGTTTATTTGTAGTTGAGAATGATAAATTGAAGGAATTTGTAAATGAGTTTAATTGTTTTGATCCTTCTATAAAATTTGTGTTAGAAGGAGGGGGGTTAGATTTTGGTAAGTTAAAATTTTTAGATCTTTTGGTGATTAGAAATGTAGAAACTAATTGTTTATTGTGCAGTCATTTAGTTAAAAGTAAAGAATTAAGATCTATAATTAAACCTGATAGCTATCAGTCTGTATTAAATAATTCTAGTGGGGTAGCTTTGTTTCAGAAATATCAATTTTATAAAGATAACTTGAGTGTTGGATACTGTGATAAATTTGTTAAAAGTATTTTATTCAATAATAATATTTGTAAGGATGTAAAGGTTAAAGAAAAATATGATTTTATTTCTTTGCCATTTAAATTGTCTTCTTATAAAATTGTGTGTAGAAATAGTATATTGTTTGGAAATAAGAAAATTGCTTGGAAAAGGGGTGTTACATTGAATAATTTATTAAATAATACAAAAGTTTTTAATAGAAAGACTATTCCTGGTGTAGTATATTTTATTCCTTGTTTATTTTGTAAGAAGGTTTACATAGATCAGAGTAGTTCGAGTTTAAATGAAAGAATAAAGGTTCATAAAAGTAGAGTTAAAAATAGATATCTTAGTTCTGCTTTGTGTGTCCATGAAAAAGATACAGGCCACACTATTGATTTTGATGAAGCTAAGGTTGTCTTCTTTGAGAGAAATGAAATCAAAAGAAGAATTAAAGAGTATTATTGAAAATTTATTATTCTGAAGCAATTAACTTATTTAAGAGTTCTTTTAATATTAAGGGTGGATGGGAAGTGAATGGATTTGTGGGTAGTTTTTAATATTATATATATTGTGTAGTTTTTGTAGTTCTTTACACTTGAGAAGTCTGCTTGTAGCAGTGAAACCTTAGATTGTGTTTTAATATTATTTTTATGCTGGCCTGGTTTAATTTTGGATTTGGGGTAGTTTTGATTATATATATATATATATATAGTGTTTCAGACCTCCAGGCAATGTAATCAAAACTAGATAAATGTGAATTAAGTACATTACTTCTAACTTTAAGTTCTAATCGTAATAATGAAGACAAAAATTGGAAACCAGTGGGGTCTGGAAATGGAAATTCTATAGCATTATATTCCAAAGTGAGGTCACTACCTTCGCATTTTCAAGCACATATTCTCGAAGTTACAGCCTTAGTAAATATTACTTAATATAATAATGTGTGTTTAAATAAATTTATAATTATTTAATATCATTGTTTAAAAAATAAAAAGTATGTGTGAAAATAAACACTAAAAGATAAAGTGATTAATATTCAATAAATTTTTTTTTTCAAAAAAGGAAAGAAAAAAAAGATTGTTATTGAATTAGAATATAACTACATCTTGAATAACCATCACACATCACATGATCACTGTTCTTCCAATAATACAATAGGATTATGGTGACTGATTATTAAAAAAACAGACACCAAAAAGTATGGTTGCTGAACCGAGTTCAGGTCTATACAACTATACAAGCTAATGAGCTTAGCTTGAAAACAATATTGTGTTTTCATGTTGGATTCAAAGCTTTCTAGTTACCTAAAAAAGTAAAAGATGGTTGTTGGAGGGTTGCATTAGATCCTAAAATCTAGGTGGAGTGCTTTCAGATGCAAGGCTCCTCTTTGATAAAAGCCATGAGGTAGAAACTAGTCAGGATATTGAATGAGTAGGCAGTAGATAGGGATTTTATGCACAAACCTTCCTGCATCGATTGATTACTATGACTTGCACTTAGTGACACTACTGTATGGGGAGTTTTGCTTCTGTGATATATCTTGAATGCATTATTAATACTGATATAAATTTACAAGGTTAAACTAAAATGTAATTTACTCACAATAAAAGGTTTTAATTTTTTTGTTTTTTTATCACAGATTATTTATTTATCTGAAATTTGGGCACTTAAAAAAAAGATCAGGATGAAACTTGAATTGTACCATGTTATATGGAGATATGTAAATTGTAACAATCTCAGAGAAAATTTGATAAATAAATAGACAGGCAGATGGATAGGTAGATAGAGTTAGTAGATAGATAAATAGATAGATATATGGGTAGATAAACAGGTAAAAGATAAATGGGTAGGTGGATAGGTAAGCAGACAGAAATATGGATAGATAGAAACACAAATAAACAGATAGATAGAAATTTTAATTATTGAAGCTCATTAAATTCGGTCAATTTCCTTCCTCTTTTTTTATTTCCGAATCTTCTTTACATGGTTTAAAGCAGTGGTCTTCAACCACCGGTCCGCGGCCCGGCACCTATCCGTAGAAGTTTTTTGCTGGTCCGTGCTAGACTGGCAAGAAAGTTTTTAATAACAAAATAATAAGATTTTAAACTTTTAATTAATATAAACAATTTTTATTTATTTTTTCATCGCACTTTTACCTGATTAAAAAAAAAGAAACAGAACAAAATCTAATCAATCATACATAAATTAATTTGTTTTTCTAGTTATCACAGATGTTTATGGTGGGGGAGGGGATAGAATTAAATTTTTATTACTTTTCTAAAAAAATTAAAAAAAAAAGTTTTTTATTATACAAACTCCATATATATATATATAACTTCATCTAAGGCTAAGCTGTTTACATCTTTAAGAAAATTTATCTATAGACTTCTGCTGATCCACGAAACCTTATCTTTATTTTTGCAGGTCCGCGAAACCTTATCCTTATTTTTACCGGTCCGCAGGTGTGAAAAGATTGAAGACCACTGGTTTAAAGCAAAAAAAAAAATTAGGGGAAAAGGAGAACACAGAATCGTGAAAAATTATTATATGTTATAGCTATGCACATTATACCCATAATCAAGATTCTTTGAACAGTAAAACTTTTTTATTAATTACAAACCAAAACTAGAAGTTAACTTGGCCATGTTTTTAGATGTCAATAAATGAATAAACTACTATAAAAAATATTTTAAAAGGCTTGAACAAAGACGACATGCAAAATGGATGAGAAGAAGAAAAAAACTCGGAAGTCAAAAATGGTTTACAGCAGGGGTCGTCAATCACTTTTACTTACACTCATATTTGTACTCTTGTTAACAGTATAATTTCTCTACAGCTCACCGATGCCCGAATAACTTAATGTTTATAGAAATAACTATTCCAAAAAGGATTTATAACAGAATATTAGTAGATATATAACAACACAAAGTGAGTAACAATTTTAAATCAATTTGAGAGAATAAAATATACTTAATTTATTCCCCAAAAATTTAAAGCTTGTTGCCTATCTATAGTACCTTATTGTTTTAATTTTAACATGGGGCAAATACTGCCCATCTGAACACTTTAAACGCGCACTAGTGGGCAGTAGGGACTAGGTTGCCCATCCTTCGTTTAAAGTAATGATGATTAATAGAGTTCCACATATCAAGTGGTAAATATATTAATATTTTCTTCTAAAGTTGTAAACATATATGTATGATATAAATAAAAGATATATGAAATTAATCTCAAATGTTGCATTAGAAAAATCTTGCGAGTAAAAGGAAGAGAGATATATATTTGCAGATTTTGCACGTGACTAAATTTTGCATTGCAACTGAGATTGCTAACTAGCGTATTGAATGGACTATGAACTAGATTTAATAAGAAGACAAATTCCTTATACAGTGATTAAACGCAATAAAAGGAAATTCCTCTAAATTCTTTTCATTTAAAACTTATTTGATTGAAATAAAAAATAAACTCTTCTAATTTGAGATAAAACAACAACTTAGTGCTTTAGATTTAAAAACAACAGATTAAATGATTAGATATACGAACTGACCGATTTATTAGACAGGTTTCGAACCGTTTTATGTAAAAAAATTTAATTAGAAGTAAGTACATTTAATAATTTTTTTTTATTTGATTAAATTGCACAATAATCTATCTATTTTTTTAACGTATATATGTTAAAATAATAAAAATATCTGATTTTGTAGAAACGTTTAAATCAATTATTTACAGTTCTAGATTTTTTCTTCTACAAATCTAATTGGTATGTTCTATACTTTATATTATGATTTATTCTCATTAAATTAGTAATGTTATCCTTAATTTCACGCATTGACAAAAAAAAAAAAAAGGACTGTACATAATATTATTAAACTTCATTGTTTTGTAATTTATATGTTTCATATTAGGGCGTGTATCAATATTAATTCTTAATCATAATACATTTATTATAATCATAATTCATACTCTCTACGGTTTAGCGCAACGATAGGGTGACGGATTAAAGCTTGAAAGTTCCACATCGATTTTTAGCTGAGTAATTTATATATAACTCAGCTTAGATTAACTCAGTCTAATTGTTAAATGATCACTAATGGTGCGCATGTCTTAACGATCTTACTAGAAATTGTGTAAGGAAGGCATAGAAAATATTAGGCATCTGTTAATTAATGTAAATGCCTGAAAACAGAAAGAGTACAAATACGTTGTGGAAGAATAAATATAAACAGAGTAATTATACAGATAGTGGGTTATTGGTTTTTATGATGGGTTTGGGAAAAGATAAGGGGGATATAGTTATAAAGGCCATGGAGTTGTAGATTATGTTGTGGAAATGAGATGGAGCAGGATATGGGAAAACTTAAGGTGGGGAATGGAAAGGGAAGATAAAGTGGCTAACAGGTTTTTCTGGGTGTAGTTGCTGAGAGATTCCTGACTCCATATAAGGAGAAGTCACAGTGCATCACATCACTAGGAAATTAACTGTGATTAACCTATGATGCTGTGTGCAGTTTAATGCAGTGGTAAAATGTTAGATGCTGGAGTGAGAAGTCTTGTGCTGGAATTTCTGATGCTCAAACTTTTTGAGAATTCTTAAGCAATAAAGTCTTTCAATTACTTAATTTATTATATAACATATTATATGTGGGGAAAAGAAATATGAATGACTCCATATGTTTGTGTTTGAATTTTAAAAAAAATCAGATATATTAGTCTTTAATTGAGTTTTAAAGTTTATGTCTGAGCTAGAGATAATCTCTAGTTTAGTAAATGATGAATAATAGTCATTACTATATTTGTCTAAAGTGGACAGTGTCAAAGATATGGGTTGAGTTAATTTGACCCTTGTAATTCAAAATGTAATTATTAGTTATTAATACTATTTACAAGTAAGTAAAACAAATGACTTTATTGCTTATTTCAAAAGAAATTTAGAGCAGAGTGATAGAAGTAGGGTCTTATATCAAAAATACAATCTTAGAGAAATTGGAAGCTTCCAAAACAAAAAAATGGTAATATATATATTCAAAGATATCTTTGTCCATTACAATTTTTCTTTTTTCTACATATCTCCCTCTACAGTCTTTTGCAATGTATCTGCTTGGATTGTGTGTGAATTTATTATATTATTTGTACATATAAATAGATAGGAATATATTTTTCACGTTGCATGAAAGAGATGTAATGGATCATGCATAATAGTGATATAATGAAAAAATATCAAATTGCCAATGTATGGTTTGGAAATTTAGGTGTTTAACAGATATTGCTAATTAATAGGTGAAGGACATTTACAAAGAAGATGCATAAAAAAAGGAGATAATCTATTTTTTGGTTTGACAAATAGTTTCAATTTGGGATGAAGAAGGCAATAACAAAAATTAAAAAAAAAAACAACCTTAAATATATATATATTTAAATTAATTACCACATTAATTCATAGTTATTAATGTTGTTGTATTTATGCTACCTATTGAAATTTATAAAAAAATCTTGTCTTATATATATAAATTATTTAATGGAAAATCAATTTAATTTCTTGCAGAACACGTATTACTGTCAATTAAACCTGATGTCATCAGCTGCCTGTGAGATCAGTTGAGATCATATCAAATATAGCAACTAAGTTTGCATTTAAATAGACTTACAATACTATCTTCCATGCGATCTAAACAGGTCTCAGGAGCAGCTAATGATGCCAAGTTCAATTGACAGAAACATGTAATCTGTAAGATGTTAGTTGATTTTTCATCAGTTGTTGCCATATATAAAACCATAAGATTTTTATAAATTTTGAGAAGTAAATACAATAATGCTAATCAATCAATCAACCCACCCACCTACCTACCTATCTATCTATCTATCTATCTATCTATCTATCTATCTATCTATCTATCTACCTACCTATCTATCTATCTATCTAATCAACCATTATCGATCCACTGCAGGATGAAGATCTCTCCAAGTTCAATCCATCTTCTCCAATCTCTAGTATCTTCTCCACATTACACCTGCACACTTTCTTAATTCATCCATCCATCTCACATGCGGTCACTTTCTGGGTCTTTTATACAATCTCTTGGAATTCAGTTTGAGGTTTCAATTGTCCATCTATTATCATCTCTTCTAGAAATATGTCCAGCCCAACTCCACTTCAGTCTTTTAATTTTTTCAATGAGATCAGTAACACCTGTTTGTTCTCTTAACCATATATTGCATTTTCAATCTCTTCTTGTTACTCCCAACATGTATCTCTCCATACTTCTTTGAGTTGTCTAAAGTCTCTGTATTGCTCTTCTATTAAGTGTCCAAGTCTCAGATCCATAAGTAAGAACTGGTAAAACCCATTTATTAAAAACCTTCCTTTTCAAACACATAGACTTATTTCCTTTTAGTATAAAGTTATTTCTACCAAAAGCACCCCAAACAAGTTTGATTCTACGATTAATTTCATTCATTATGTTTCCATCTGTATTAATAATCGGACCAATGTATTTGTAACTGCTAACTTCTTCTAAACACATCATAATCAATCTTTACTTTCATATTTTGAGAAAATCCATTAAACATTACTTTAGTCTTTTTAACATTTATCTTTCCTCCTACTTTCCTTTGATAACTCTTGCAACATTTCCTGAAACTCTAAAGCATTATTTGCAAAAACAACTACATCATCTTCAAAATCTAAATGACTTAAATAATCTCCATTTACTTTCACTTCTTTAGCTTCCCATTTTAATCCACAAAATATTTCTTGCAGCACTGCTGTAAAAAGTTTGGGAGATATGGAGTCACCTTGTTTTACACACTTTTCAATGTTGACTTTCCTATTAGCTTTATGTAATCTAATTATTGCTTTTGAATTTTTATAAATATTCTTTAAAATATGACAATATCCTGGATCTATACCTTGATGATCCAATGCTTTAATCACTGAAGAAATGTTTATAGAATCAAATGCCTTTTCATAATCTACAAATCCAAAACATAATGACAACTCATATTCATTTTCCCTTTCTATAATGTCTCTTAATACCTGGATATGATCTATTGTATTAAAACCATTTTTAAAACCAGCTTGTTCTCTTGATTGGTAGAAATCCAATGTTCTCTGTGGAAGAGTTGTAATTATCTTGGTAAAAGTTTTGTATAAAACTGATAAAAGGCTGATAGGTCTGTAATTTCTAATATCTTCTTTATCATCTTTTAATACTGCATTCTTCCAATCATCTGGTACATTTTTATCCTTTAGATATTTGGTATATAACTTTGCTAAAAAAATTTCTATTTCTTCACCTGCTTCTTTTAATATATCAATTATAATTCTACCATCACCTGGAGCTTTTCCTTTCTTCAAAAATTTAATTGCATGTCTCACTTCTTCATTTAAAATTCTGAGCAATTCAGAAGATATAATAGATATAGGAGGTATTTATTCTTTATTACTATATAATTCTTGCTAGAAATCTTCTATCCATTTCATGATGTCATCTCTCTAAAAAAATAATTCTATCTCTTTTTCTTATTGCAGATATAAATTTCCTACCAATACCAAAATATTGTTTTATACTTTTAAGACTTTTATTCTATTCTACCGCTTTCCTTGCAAGTTCAGATATACTTTCTTATATCATTTTCAACTCTTTTCTGCACCATTTTACAAAATTCGAGATATTCAATCCTTTTTAATCCATCATTTTTGTATATCTTCATATTTCTTTTTTTCTTTATAAATTCTCTAGTCTCAGTAGAAATTTTATTGGTCAATTGCTGCTTTTTTCTACCAGCTATTTTTTGTTGCAGTTTTTAAAAGTGTATCAGTTATTTTCATATTAATTTCATTCAAGTCTGAATAATGTTCAAAATCTACTAATACTTGAAACCAATTTGTAAGTTCTAATATGAATTCATTAGAATGTTTCTGAAGATTAGGAATATCAACCGTAAACATTGTTTTTCTTAATAATTTTTGTCTCTCTAGTTTTGCATTAACATGTATCTTACATAATTCACTTCATAAACTAACTTTGTTTAAAATCAAAGGATGTCTTCATAAGACTGATGGTCTCAGATTCAAGACATCAGAATTTCTTTTACTCTTTTTGTCCATTCATTAATTTCATAAAAGATAACCTTTGCTTTGTCAAATAATATGTTATGACTTACATTCAGCATATAAATAGATATAACTCATTTTGTATAGTCATGTACGGAATACAGGTCATAAAATATTATTTAACAAACAGAGGTTATCTTTTATGTAAGAAAAAAATTAAAAAGAAGAGTAAAATAAACACTGATGATGAATTTTCTTGAATTTGAGGCATTATTCTTAGGAAAACATTCTTTGAGTTTAAAGGAAGTTGGTTTATGAAGTGAATTATGGGAAGACTATTTTGTTTTGTATATATCTTTTCCCCACTTAGCATTTCACCTTTATGCAAGGATTTACAATATCGATCATCATCAATTTGTACTCACTATTTTGCTTTCCTTTTGATTATTCATTATAACAATCATAATCGTAAAAAAAATTTTTTTGGTGATCAATTTTTAAATTGACAGCTTATTTGTAACATTGATGACATCATAGAATAGTTATTAAAGTCATTTCAATAAAAGAAAAATAGTGCCTTTCATGCTGAAATTGCACGGCACATATTTTATTCATAAAGCACCATATTATAGTACTGCAGTCAATGTTTTGATTATAAGCTTAAAATATGATTAATAAATGTATAGTATTTTATTTAATTTTCATCCAGTATTTTTACAAGACAATTAGTACTTCATTAAAAAAATATCCAAAGTAAACATTTTTATTGTTAATAACTGCAAAAGCAAAAAAACAACACGGTTCATTCGATAGCATCCAGGATGCTTCGAAATTATCTCACATGTATAGTTCATAATATCTGTATAAATAAGAACTTAAGACTTTAAATGGTCATATTCATTTAAATGTCTCATTGGAGAGGGGGGTATTGTGCCAGGCATTATCAAATGGCCTTGCACAAAATCTGCTGTAAAGAATATTACAGCAGATACATATATAGATTTGTACATATTAGGCACAACAAATATATAAATGTGCTATATTAATAATGGAAGTTGGTCTGAGCATTAAAATACCCATTGGAACTGGACGCTCCCTGTCTATTTCTTTTAATAAAACATTAATTACTATATACGTATAATTTTCTTTTAACAAAACATTATTATACACGTATATAGCACCTCCACCACTTCAGAAATTATGGTTTCTGAAGTCTTACATAGTCTTATAAGTAAGCGGGTTTTTTTCTTGTTCTCGAAGATCTGCGTGATGTTTTCTCTTCTAATGGCGTTTTGTTAGTCTCTTGATCATCGTATTTCTCTTTTACTGGTGTTTCGTTGGCTCCTTCAGTTTCTTGATCGTCAGAATTCTCTTCGCATTTGGGAATGCGTGGTGCTGCCGTACTTCCGGTTTGCACTAATTCTTCTCGACGTCTCACATGATTTTTATGCTTGCGCGTTGTTTTTCCAGTTTCTGTCTCTACAAGTATTATTTGTTTTGACAGTATTTCTTTTATGAAGGCCTTCACCCAGTGTTTCCTGATGACGTCTCTAACCCAGACTTTTTCTCCTTTGGAGTAAATAGTATCTCCAGTGTTGCTTTCGTGTTTTAGGTACAGGGAAGTCATTTATTGCACTGATTTTATCAGGGTGGGGTTTGATTCCTGTTCGTCCCACCAAATGACCCAAAAATTCTATCTCCTCAGAGATCAATATACTCTTTTTCAGATTGATTTTGATTCCTTTAGCTTCGCATTCTGCAAAAAATATTTGGAAGTGTTCTTCCAGTGATGTAATTCTTGCATACGAGGTGGAATAGTACAATCTGGTATTGTTGCCCTGTTAAGTTGGCATGCATCAAGGCATAACTGCACGGATCCATTTTTCTTTCTGGACACCACTAGGGGGTTATAGTATGAGGAAAAGCATTTATCAAAAAGCATTTATCAATGATGCCCCATTTCAACATTTGTTCCAGCTGTTTCTCCACCTCCTCCTTAAATTTGTGTGGTATGCTCTATTCAGTGTTTTTGCACGCTGGCATAATAAAAATCCTGTCTATTTCTTTTAATAAAACTTATTTTAATAAAACATTAATTACTATATACGTATAATTTTCTTTTAACAAAACATTATTATACACGTATATAGCAGTAACTATAGAAATAGCAAATTCGTTCAGCATAAAATTAAAAATATACACTACATATATTAGCAAAATATTCATTCAATTAATTTTGAATTAAAAATTTTCGTTAAATCGAAACTGCTACCATCGCTAATCTAAAATAGTTAGGAGCAAAGAGAATAACACGGTTTCAGATTTATATAATTAATATCAAAAATTACTAAGTATAATTTAAAAAATAACATTTATTCTGCTTCCTCGATTTTAAATCACCTCGTAATTCTTTTCAGATCTCCAAAGCAATGGAGACATTATCACACGGGTAAAAAAAGTGCAGTACAGAGAAAAACATATAAATTTCATTCGGCATAAAACTAAAAGTAATTTTTGGGCACATGTACCATCAATATTAAATTGTGTACAAAATCGATATTAGCTAAGATTCCAGACAATCATCTTTGGATTAAAATCTTTATGATTGCTAATTTCAATCAAATCAAAACTGCCACCCATTGTATTTCAATTGCATTTTTGGAAAAAAATGTGAAGATGATTTTATGCAATAATAATAAATTGTATACGATGAAAGTACAATGCAAATAAAGTGAATAAGATTAATGCTCTTAATTTTTACTTAAATAGGTCATAACTCTTCCATCAAAATATAATGCACAATTTGACAAATTGTTAAGTCATCACAAAAACATGGCTTACCACACGTGATAAAATAGTGACACGTCATGCGCAAAAACGCCCTCTACAGCTATTGTATTTATTTATTAAGATCATCACAGTATACATTGTAACAAAAGTCTTAAATATTGAATACAATAAGCAAGTTTAAAATGCATTAGATGTTTTTTTTATTTTTTCAATATGCTGACATTTTTTTAAAATTGATCGTGATTAAGTTTTTGTAATGTATCGTATGTTTATTTGGCTCTTCTCACACTAATGATAAATAATAAATCTCTATGGCCAATCAAATGATTTGTTATTAAACATTGTTTTTTCAATTGTAATAATTTCACATAAGTAATATAATATAATACTGTAGTACAAATTTTAAAGAAATAAAACTTCAGTATGGATTTTACTTTCGGTGTAATGTGCAGAAGAACACACACAAAAAATTGTTAAATGCCAGTTTCGTTTCACTTTCTTGGTCTATTTTGTTATACTTTTTGGACAGAGAAAACACACTTTTTTAGGGATATTAAACTTTTTTCTTTTTAGAGATTCTGTTTAATAATATGACCATGAAAAAAATCAAAAAAATCATTGAGCTTGGAAAACAAACTGAATAATGCTAATTGGTGAGTGAATGGATCACAGAAAGCAACAAATTTTAACCTACATGTTTTTTTTCTTTGTATGTAGATTTAAGTTTCATTAGCATACATACATAAATACATATTTTAAGTGAATACATGCATAATATACACAGCACGGTTTACACAAACATATAATGTATGTTAAGAGGTTTTTAAATTTTTATACATACTCAAATTTTTTAAACATAATATTCCCAACTTAGAGTGTAATTTTTTATCTGGAATAACCAGTCAGTTTTTTCCCCATAGACAACCATTATAAATGCTTATTCTGCATACAATATTCTTGTTTAACAATGAGTTTTGGGGGATCAATTGCCTGCACTAAGAGGAGTAAAGGTATATATATTGTTTGCATCTTGTTGAATTTCATTTGAAAAAATCTATTTGTTAATAGATGAAACCATGGCTGTGGAAGAATTTTTGTATTGTAATGTTATATGATTATATATATAAAGTAAACAATATTCCAAATATTGTTAATATTAGTATGGTAATATATCTATCAAAATATTATTTTTTTTTCATCATCTCGGCTCTATATTTCTCTATAAGAGCTGAAATACCGTATAATACTAAATTGTCCAAGCACTTTATTACTGTTACACAAAGCTTTTATTTACCACCCTTTCTTACAGTTTACAGTTTCAATTGCCCCAGCAATCTTCTTCAGAATTTTATATCTCCTAACCTCAACTGTTACAATCAAATTTTAAAAATAGTACGTTATTATTTTATGAATGCAGTCAGTTTGATTAAAATGGCTGACACATTGATGTCAAAACGTACAAAGTGTTGGTCATTTCACAATTTGTCTATGGTTTATGTATTAATTATGCTTAATATAAAAAAATTTATAACATTTTAAGTGATTTCACAATTTGTCTATGGTTTATATATTAATTATGCTTAATATAAAAAAATGTATAACATTTTTAAGTGGCATTGTTTCATGAAAAAACTACCAAGCACAATTTATTGAAACATCATGAAAATTTTTGCAAAGAATATGGCTAGAATTTAATAGTTATAATATTATTTACATATCTGTGGAGTGTTTAATTAATTTTTTTTATATATATATGTTTTTTAGCTAATTATTAAGCATGGAGGATTCTCCTGAGATAGATGAAAATACAACACTTCTTTTCCCATCAAATCGGAAATATTCAAATTACAGTAATGTCAGCCATGTTCCAGAAGTGTTACTCAGTGTAGAAAACATTGATAAAATTACTCTTAGCTGGCATAATATCAATGCGTTTGTTCCTCCAGCACAAAGCAAGTGGTTCAGAAAAGTTCCTTTGGAACAAAAATTTCCAAAGCATATCCTGAAAAATGGTAAATGTTTTATCACCTCTTTTTATGTTTGTTACCTTTTTCTCTCTTCTTTCTTTTAGGAATCCATCTATTTAAGTACATGTTATAAAGCTGATTCCATAATGAACTACAAAATATCACAAGCTCAGAAGAGCATAAAGCAGATAACAGCTTTATATTAAATAGTTAATTAATAATTTATAAAGTGCATATTCATTAGTAAGTAATATATATTAAGGCCATAACCTTATGACTATGTGCCTAAATGTGACAGTAAGGACCTCTACAAATCTTAACACAAGATCCTGTATTTTAAAGTCATTAATCTTGTGTTAAGATTTATAGAGGTCCCTACTGTCATATTTAGGTGCATAGTCTTAAGGTTATGGTTAATATATATTAAATAGTTAAATAAATAACAAAATAAATAAGAATTTAAAATCAGACAAAGAATTACTTGGCTGTTGACTTTGATGCATAGTTTTGCCTTTTAGTATGTATCTAGGCAAATATATTGATTTAAAAATAAATTGCTTGTTAAGAGTGAAAATTTTACAAGAAAATAAATACACAATTGTTATATATAAAGTATATATTTATTAATTCTATTGAAGATCTTGTAAATGTGATAGTGATATAGTTTTTGTTTTTCATTTGTATTTGTGTAAAATATACAATTTATATATATTTAGATAGAATAAGAAAAGATACAACTTATTTAAAAAAAATGATAAAATAAATAAATAAAATTCAACAATTTATAAATAAATGTAAAAGTTTGCTTGCTTTTTAAAAATAAAATGAATCGTATATAATAGTGTGAATAAACATAAAACATTTAAAAAAAAAAAAATTCACATAAATGACAGGAGTAAAATATTTTTAAAATTGCATTTTCCAAATTAAAACCTGAATGATCATATTTAAAAATGCAGAAGTCAGATTCCCCTAAAATCAAACAAACCTGCAATTCATGCCCACTTTCTTGCATAAATGCCAATCTATTCAAAATGGACATTACATAAAGGTTTATTTAAGTGATCCTTTGGAAATGGCTTGTGGATTTCTAAATATGAGCATCCCATATTTTTATTTTGGCCGGTTAAAAAAAGATTTTAATTTTTACTGCATTTATTTTAATAAACACATTTTTAAAAAAAATTATATTTTTTATATTTTACTTTTTTAACATTTATTTTTATTTCTAAAAATTAGGAATGAAGAGAGTTTGAACATAATTTAACACCACTAGGTGACAATATTATAAAAATACTCAATACCTTATAATTATCTTTTTTATTGTCATAGTAACCATATTGTATTTTTGGAGACTGGATTAAAACACAATTTTTCAAATAACTTCAGTTTGCCTTATGCTAAAATGATGTAATTTTTGTTATCAAAAAGATAAAATAGAAGGAATATAATAAAGCTGAAAAAATATAGTCATTACACTTATATGACACTAATAAAAAAATAAGATTTTAACATTTAAAAAAAAAATGTTAATGTTTCTTTAGAATTTCGAAATTTTTATAGATAATAAGGCATTTATTTATATAGTGCTATGTTAATAAATTGTAAATTAGTGATCAGGCTAATACACATGCGCTTTATAGATTTTAAACTATACGTAAATAAATCCTCTCATTCTCAAACACAAGATAAAGTCTTTATGAAAAGATAGAATGAATTATCTATCTTTTCAACCCAAACATTTAAGTATGGGCCAATCTTAAGTGTTCAGAGATGAGAGTGTAAAGATATTAAGCAGTCACTTTAAATTACTTTATTATGCTTCAATGAATGATGCTTGCGAAATTATTTAAAATTTACTATACATCATTCTTAATTGAAATTAAACATATATATAAAAGACATTTATTTTTGAGAATGAGAGTATTCATTTATGTATAGTTTAAAATCTTTAAAGCGCATGTTCATTAGTCTGATCACTAATTTAGTGCTATATAAATAAATGCCTTATTATATACGTTTAATTTCAACTAAGACTGACATATAGTAAATTTTAAATAATTTCACAAGCGTCATTCATTTAAGCATAATAAAGTAATTTAAAGTGACTGCTTAATATCTTCATGCTGTCATCTCCAAACACTTAAGATTGACCCATACTTAAACATTTGGGTTGAAAAGATAGATAGATTCATTCTATCTTTTCATAAAGACTTTACCTTGTGGTTGAGAATGAGAATATTCATTTACGTATAGTTCAAAATCTTTAAAGCGCATGTGCATTAGCCTGATCACTAATTTACAATTACATTTATAAAGATAAATTTAAAATTATTTTATTAACAGGTTCATTATATTTCTTATAAAATTTCCAATAAAATGACATATAATATCTTAAAACCTTATATAAATTTTTTCCTTGTAAGGTTGTATATAATGAAAAAAGAGTAAATGGCAAATATATATGAGTTAGTCTAAATAAGTTTAGATTGTAAATAACTCAGATTTAATACATGTTCTTTTTTGTTATCTGTCTTAAACTTTCACCTTGTGAAAAGAATTTCATTTCGTTAGGCAAAGGTTAACTAGGATATAATATTTAGTGACTACTACAAAATGGTTTGTTACAAGTAATAAAATCCTACTAGACCACCTAACAAAACAAACATATAAATTAACATGCAGATATAATTTACACAACAAAATTAATCATGATTTATTTTGTTCTGATCATAATGTCATAGCAAAAACAGGCAAAACTCTCCATACAGTAGTGCCACTCAGTGCAAGCTAGAATGTTTGTGCATAAAATCTCTATCTAGTGCCTACTCATCCAATATCCCCAGATTAATTTCTAGCATGTGGCTTTCATCAGTGCAGTTATGAGCAAGCATAAGAAATGGTGATCATGTAATGCCAGAGCATCTGTGCAGGGGGGTATTGGGTGGTGCATCAGTCAGTACTTCAGAAAAGCTAAGTGAGGTTGTATTTAGAAAAGTGTATTGCTGATGTCTCTTTTTGTTGATAAGAAGTAAAGTAGTGTCCACAGTCAAGAAACATTTATACCTTTCTTTAGGCAGATAACCCAACTCTTTTTTTTGAATGTTGTAAAACTAAAGCACAGCTTGAGAACCCAAACACTGATTAGTATCAGATGTTGTATTTTTACCTGAATATAGCTCCATACAGTGCATTTACCCATTAGGGCTATGTGTGCACAACCACCATTCAACCCCTCGTTTTATTTTTGAGTAATTATATTCTCACATTATATTAAAGTTGATAAATTAAGTGATTGCTTCATCAACAATTACTTTTTGTGCACATGACATGCAGCTCTGAATTTTATATTGCACTTAATCAGGATCTTTAGTTTTGTTATTGAACATGTTTTCAGTATCACTTAAATGCAGATAAGATAATACATTTTGAAACTTATTGAGGGTTATTAGGTATTCAAAATAGGACTGTCTCAAATTATATTTGATATGCCTCGATTTATATTTGGTGTGAGTCCCAAACATCCAGCAGTTGAAATTACATGTGACTTATAAAAAAATTGTATTATTACATATGACTTGACCCATTTTTCCAATTCTACATTTTTTATTAACATATTAGTTTTATTGTTACATTTTCATTTACCATTGTCAAACTTCTTCCCCTCACAACTTTGACGCCATCCATTTCAGAGAAATACAACAATGATTATTCTAATCATTTTCAAAACTAGAGATTATCTCTAGTATAAACTTTAAACCTCAGTTAAAGATTAATATATCTGATTTTTTATTTTATTTTACACACACACACACGGAGTTATTTACCTTTCTCTTTCCCATGTGTAATATTTTTATAGATATAATAAACACATCCATACTTCCCCATTCTTTTTAAATTCACATAAATAAAGATATAATAAAAGACAAATGACCCCCAAGATGCATTTCGTGCTGTACCAGCACTCATCAGTTGGCCCAGCTCACTATTTCTCATATATATCTTTATTATATGAAGAGTATCTTTAACTATTTTTTTTTTTCTGAGAAATCTAATGACCAGAATTGTCGGAAGCATGCTAAGCAAATAATAAAATAATTTTTAAAACTGTTGTACCTTATCTGAATAAATGTTTAAAACATAATTATATTGGAAATTTTTTCATCCAAAGGTTTATTAAAAAATATAAAATCTACTCGTGTATAATAGAAAACTTCAGGCTTAGAAACATAGTGAAAAACCCTAAACAAACCTTCCTCTTTCATTGCATTGAATGGCATTTTCAGAAGTTATTGGGATGAAAAGCCAGATATACAATTTTCTTCTGTAAATACAGGTTGCTTATCCGTTCTTTGTCTTTTGATTGTTAAAGGAACTAATTTATCTTCCAAGTACAAAGTCCGAGTAAAAGATTAATTTGTTTGAGTAAGTGATTATTTTCAACTATTAGATGATAAGGTAGCCTTAGAGTCCAATAACCTAAAAATAAAAAATTAATGCTTAAATCTGTGTCAAAATCTTTTTTCCATTTAAACCAAGAGTTCCCCAACTTTTTTCAGCCGCAGACCCCTTTACCAAAATTTTTTAAAACAATCGACCCCTCTAGTCATATACTTTACCTACTCAAATTAATAAATTTGTACAGTATTTGATATTAAATATTTCACTAGCTATCAAATTTTTCATTTTAATCGCTTGTAATTAATGATTGAAAAAGATAAAAGGACTATGGAATATGGCATTATCTTGTGCAACATTTAATATCAAAACCTGCACTAACGAGAAATAAAGCAAAAAAATACGAGCATAGTTTCTTTTTAATTTTTGACATTTATGAAATAAATATGTAAATTCAAAATAAATATAAATATTGAAATCACTTTATTAAACCGAAAAATGAAGTGAAAAAAATCAACATATTCAGACAGAATTAATCAGAATTATTAAAAATAATAATAAAAAAAGCAAATCATATATAACGTGACATTACTTTTATAAGCTTGTATTTCTAAAAATGTAATACAGAGAGCATACCAATAGCTCAAACAAGCTCTTAAATTTAGTTTCCAAAATAATTTATTAAAGATTACACTATTACATTAAAGGTTATTTGGTACATATTTGTTCAAAGTGTTTTCTAATTCCTTCATTTGGTTTTCCCCAATTTGAGTCAATTACACTTCTGTTTCTCTTTTTCGGAGCGTCCTGCTATTGGTTGGGCCATGGAGAGGATAAATCCAGCATGTCCCAAGTCATGGTAAAAATAACCTCAGGGGTTATCAGGCTATCTCTTGTTCTTGTTTTCGTTAGATTGTTCTGCATGAAGGTAATAGGATTAAAATTTTAATGATTAAATACTAGCTTTCATCTAGTAATCCACAATAGATGATCAAGAATTAATGAGAGTTTAATTTCTGGGTATGATCATTTTCTGATACATTCTTTCAAATTAAATAATTTAGATTGATTTGCCTTGATCCGACTCATTGGTGTATTTTTAAGTTGCAATAGCTGATTATGTCTGAATCTGAAATGGTTGATGGTTTCATCTTCTTTTTTGCAAATCATGCAGGTTGAATCAATTTTTTAGTACCTTCTCTTATTAACAAAAAATTCATTAGTAGGTAATGCATTTACATTGATTTTGATTAAATAATCCAGATATTTGGATTCTAAACTCCATCTTTTGAACTTCCTTATTAATTTATCATTTGTGATGGTTAAACTTGAGAGATGGTCTTTTAAGTCAGTGTGTTTTATACTAAAGACCTGCCAGTATGTTAATTTGTTTTGAAATGTGTCTTTATTGATTGCTATGCATTTCATAAGCTCATTTAGTTGGAGATCCAGCCAGTTTCTTATCTGTGGTGGTGGAGGCCAGTCTGTTGGAATGATGAGTGTTGGAATTTCTTCATTCTGTTGATTCATTTTTAATTTATGGAGAAAATTGTAAGTCTTCTGAAACCATAAGGTAGAAATATCATGTAGACCCATTCTGTTAATGGCCCTGGCTCATTGCATCTGTCTGTAGCTTATTGCTACTGCTTTCTTTTTCCAGAACAGCCCAGAGCATAAGGATACAATTTTTGAGATGAACCATTTAGTGAGCTTAATCACAGGGAGATAATAATTAATCATTGTCAATACCATCATGTTTAATGTGACTTTGCCATAGATTGAAATATATATTCTAGACAATGATGTGGTTATCTTTTTGGTTGCCTCCAGCAGGGATTGTTGGATATTGTTTCTCACTAAAACTAAAGACAAGTGCATTGGGAAAATGAGGAATTTCTGTGGCTTGGCCACAAATCTCGAGGCAACCATTTGTCCCGAGATCAATCTCCAAGCCGCAGACTTTTCCAAGTTAAATTTTAGACCATAACATTTTGAATATTCATCTTTCACCTCTTGTACTTTCAGAATATATTTTTGAGATGGGAAAATCACTAGTATGTCATCCATGTAGGACAGGTGTTTAATTATTTTCTTGATTTGAGGAATATATAGTCCAGGGAGATATGATTCAATACTTTTGAGAAGAGGATTTATATATACGATGAACAGGAGAGTGCTCAATGGGGAACTCTGCAGGATAGAAAGTAAAGGCTTAAATCCTGGGGCAACCTTTCTATTGAGTGTCATTAATATTTCCCTGTTCATCAGGAGATTCTGAATGATTGTTAAGAATACCGTTGGGACTGAATATCTGTTTAGGATTTCAAGCAAAGTATCTATTCTGACTGAGTCGAATGCCACCAAAATGTTCAATTGGATGGCACTCAGCCCAGTTTTCCTTGATGTTCTAATGTATTCAACAGTCAGCTTAAGCTGGCATACTGCGCCTGCAGTCGACGAGCCCTTTTTGGCAAATTGTGAATGTGATATGCTTGTATATAGCATCCTGTATGTGATCTTTGATTAGGCCTTTGATGACCTTGATTAATAGTGGCATCATTGAGATAAGCCTCAGATTATTAATATCTGTAGGGATGCCTGGCTTTTTTACAAAAGGTACCAAAAAGATTTGGTAAAGACTTTGTATGTCCCTGCACCCCTTAGATAACTCATCAAGAAAAATCAAATATAATGATGGTTAATACTGGGGAAAGAGAAGATATGGAATTTTTATTGGGGGATATAAAGTTAAGTGTGGTGAATAGATATAGTTATTTGGGAATTATTTTTAAATAATCAGAAAAATTATTTGGATGAATGGGAGAAAAAATTGATAAATGAAGCAAAGAAAAGAAAGGAATTGATAAAGAAATTAACAATGTTTTCATATAATAAATATGATGTAGCTAGAATTATTTGGAAGGAAGTGGCAGTAGTAGGGTTAACATATGGCAATGATGCATTATGTGTTAGTAAAATGGTATTAAATTACTTAGAAAAAGTTCAAAGGGAAGTAGAAAGACATGCCTTGGATACAGATGTATGGACAGCAAGGGAGGCAATTCAAGGAGAAATGGGATGGTCAAGTTTTCATATGAGATATGCAAAAAGTAAAATGAAAATGTTTGGTAGATTGCAGTTTATGGATAATAAAAAAAAGCCAAAATAGTATTTAATGAGTAAAAGGCAGGCAACAATATGGGTAAGAAAGGTAATGCAGTATGCAAAAGATTTGGATAAAGAAATTTATATCAGTATATTTGTACAAAAGATGGGATGATTGTGTTAGGAGGATTGTTGAGTGTATAGTGGTAAGGTATGGGATAAAAGAATAGATTTATTAATAAAGAATAGGGAGTTAGAAAGATGGAGAACTAGTATGAAGAGTAAAAAGAGTTTAAATATATATAGAAATAAACAGAATATTAGGTGGGAGTTAATATATGATAATAGTAAGGAAAGTAGTTTATTGTTTAAGGTTCGAACAGTATCTTTAGCAACAAGAGAATATACAAGTAAATGGAAAAATATGGGTGATTTAGTCTGTAAATTATGTAAGGAAGGAATAGAAAATATTAGGCATCTGTTAATTGAATGTAAATGCTTGAAAATGGAAAGTATACATATAATGAAGTTATGGAAGAATAAATTTGAAAAAAGTGATTATATAAAAAGTGGATTATTGTTTTTTATCCTGAGTTTGGGAAAAGATAAGGGGGATTTAGATATAAAGGACATAAAGTTGACAAAGATTATGTTGTGGAAATGGGATGGAGCAGAATATGGGAAAAGTTAGACTGGGGAATTGAAAATAAAGTGGCTAACAAGTTTCTCTGGGCATAATTGCTGAGAGATTCTTGACTTCATTTAAGGAGAAGCTACAGCACATCACATCACATTACATCACATCATCTTAATTGATAAGTATGGTAAGAGAAAATATTCAAAATCTCTATCCAGAACTCTCCCATCTCCAGAGCAACTGGTTCCGAGCTTATGGCTCACATCAGTGGAGAGCTAGAATATTCGAACACTAGATCTAAAATATCAACTCAAAACCCAGCACTTATTTCATATGTAATATTTAAGTAGAAACTCTGAAAACCAGTTGATCTGGAGATGGGAAGGTTCTGGATAGAGATTTTAAATATTTTCTCATACCGCACTTATCAATTAAGAGCTCGTTTGAGCTATTGGTATGCTCTCTGTATTACATTTTTGTAAATACAAGCTTATAAAAGTACTGTCATGTTATATATAATTTGCTTTTTTGATTATTATAATTTTACCATTAAGGCTTTGGCTATGCTGAGACTATTAAAATATGGTAGATCTGAATTTAGTTCAGTCCCATATAGCTATTTAAGTTAGATAGCCGGATTTAAAGACATTTTCATGTCCGAAAATTTCAGAGTTTCTACTTAAATATTACGTATGAAATAAGTACTGGGTTTTGAGTTGATATTTTAGATCTAGCACCTGAATATTCTAGCTCTCCACTGATATGAACCATAAGCTCGAAACCAGTTGGCCTGGAGATGGGAAGGTTCTGGATAGAGATTTTAAATATTTTCTCATACCGCATTTATTAAGAACTTTGTTTGAGCTATTGGTACGCTCTCTGTATTAAAATTAAGAATATCAAATAAATTAGCTTGGAAAACTGAATTTAATGAGATGGGTGCACCTGGTGATCTATCAACAATTTATCTATGTCTAGTTTTAAATTAGTGAGTCATACTCTCAAATCTCTGGTTATGCAATTGATGTCTATTCTGAAGCAGTTTTAAAAGTCCAAGCTGTACTGACTGCATTTCTTTTTTGTTTTAGTCATATTATTATTGTAAGAAATAAAAACTTTTATTAACAAACAATTTTGACAGCCCCTGTGATAAAAAAAACAATAAAGTATGTATTTACTTGAAACAGAAGATTTTTGTTCAAACTCAAATAAATAAACTGTCCTCTGATTCCCTTTTTCATAGTATTGCTCTTCAATAAATAATTATAATCAAAGTTCAAATCCCAAATAAGTACGTCACATCAAACAAACCAATTTACAGTATTTTATGAAAGCATGATGGTACAAAACTGATAAATTCTGTTAATATTGAATATCATCTCATCCCAGCACGAGCATGTAAGGACATGCAATGTTTTTTAATGTCCGCACTTGCTTTCATACATTCAATAAGACAATGCACAGACATGTATGTGTTACATGTATTTTCATGCATTCTTACATGTGACTGTTTTAATGACACATTTTACCTCTTTGTTCACAAGTTTGGTATGTAATGTGTTTTTTTATTATTATCAAAAAAGTGTTTTTTGAATTATTTTACTTTTTAATTAGGTACCTGTTGGAATCATAGATATTTTGAAGTAACAAACAGATAGCAGTAGTTTAAGGGGGTCTATTTTTTGGTATCATTGATTCCCAAATTTTTATATTGAAACTATTGACCCCTAGAAAGTTCAAATCGACCCCAAGGGGTATTGACCACTTTGGGAACTCTTGATCTAAACTTTAATGTGATCTTTTCTAATTAAATAAAGTTATTTAAATACAAATTCATAAGAAATTCAAATTTTATCACAGAAAATGAGACATCTAGTAATTAATAAATATACTCACAGAAAAGGTAGTTTTTAAAATTAATCTTATTACTGCCTCACATGCTTTCAATATAGTTAATATATCATCTTCATGACTACAAATGATACGATTACAAGTTCTTTATATCAGTGTTTAATTATTATCTAATAAGCTAATGCCCATTTTTCCATTATCTGGAAAGAAGCAAATATATCCATATCAAAAAATGGGTGATTTAAATAAATCTAAATATGAATCTAAATTTAAATGCATTGAGTAGATAATAAATAATAATTAAACACTGATATAAGAAATTTGTAATTATATAATTTGAAGACATGACTGTGATATATTAATTATATTGAAGGCATGCTAGGCAGTAATAATGTTAAATATTAAAAACTGAACTTTTCTCTGAGTATATTTATTAATTATCAGATATTGCATTTGCTCAGAAAAGAAGAAAATTAATATATTTGAATTACATAGTAAGTATGATGCACACATTTTGATAGATAATAAACCAAAAGGTCTACCTGCCCACCTGGTTGCCCACCTGCCCACTTGCCCACCCACCCTCAAGTCAAATTGTATTAAAGTTTTAATAGTTAGCGTACACATAAACTAATACATACATAGCCACTATTATTCGCATGGAAATCAAGTGAATGATGGTATATTTCTGTGCTTTTGCAGAGAAATAATGCCACCAAATGACTGTCCTAGTGATAATAATAGCTGGAGGTGGTCATCTAAAAGGCATATTTTTGTGCTTTTGCAGAGAAATAATGTTGCCAAGTGGCTGGCCTGTCTAAATGATGAGTACCAAAACAAATAGATATCTTTTTTAACTTTTAGCTATTGTTTTAGACAATGCAATTTTTCTAGTTTACCTTTTTGTAAAACAATTGTTTTCAAATAAAAAAAGAAACAGTTTTAAATAGAAAACTTAGTTACAGATTTATTATACATATATAATTCTGTACACATAATAAATATGATATATACATTAAGAGTTTAAAATGCTTTAAAAATGTTAGTAAATTGAAATAAAAAAAAACAAAACTGTCCTCTCATGATTGTTATTTAAAACAAATGAAAATTCTAAAAATAATTGTTAACTGCAAAACATGAAATTATTGAATATTTTTCATATTTTTCCTACCCACTGTTCCGTATCTATCAAACTAATTGACACACTAAAAGATAAATGTTTTACATGGGTTAGGGTGATATAACTTAGTTATATATCAATTTTCAAGCAATTCTATTGAATTTAAATATATTAAACTTCAATTTTAAAAATTCAATCTATCATGAAAAAGATCATAATTGTTAACAAACAATTAATAAATGCATAATATTTTTTATTTTTTAGAATTCATATGTTTTGCAGTGAAATTTTTGTATTCAAATTTAAAAACTGATTATCAAAACAATTTCCAATATTTGACATGAAAAATACATAAATTAATAATTTTCAAGATTTTTATATTCTTGAAAACAGTATTTAGGAAAATAATACTTAGTTCAAAAACCAAGAGTTATTAAGATTTAATTCTTCATTTCTTTCCCTTCTATTTTAAATAAGTGTAATGCTTTTTAATGTATTAGTTATGAAATTCAATGAAATCATATTTTTAAAAAACTGTACTGCCACCTATTGTATATCAATGAAAACTTACCAAACTATTATCAACATTTTAATAATTTTTATTAGTCGTTTATTAGATTATCCATTTAATAAATAATATTTTTCGAGTATAACATGGTTTAAAATGTGTCTGCCAACACTTTTAATTTGAAAGAGCTGTTGGACATCCCAATCATTATTTAATGTGTGCAAAACTGAAAAAAAA